>VWZS01003936.1:0-183021 GCA_013397075.1 Rhabdornis inornatus
GAGCGGGACCCCGCGCAGCGGCGCGGAGCGCGGCGTGATGAGCGCGGGCAGCGGCAGCGGCGCCGCCGGCGCGGCGGGCACCGCCACCTCCGCGCTGTGCCTGCTGCTCTCGCTCACCGCCGTGGCCGTGTGCCTGCTGCTGGGCGCCAAGACGGCGGAGCTGCAGGGCCGGGTGGCCGCGCTGGAGGAGCGGGGCGCCGCCGGCCACGGGCCGCTGCTGGACGCGCTGCAGCCCCGCGTGGAGCAGCTGTTCCGCGAGGTGAGTGAGAGGCGGCGCGGGCAGGACCGGCCGGCGACAGGCTCGGGGAAGGCGCTCCGGCCCCGCTCCGCCGCGGGGTTCGCTCCATGTGTCACCGGCTTCTCCCCCCCTCTGAAAAAACTTCCTCCCTTTTACCAAACTTTCCCCTTTTTGCTGCCGTTTCCATGAATCAGGCGTAGGGCGAGGCATGGCAGAGCCCACCTTGTTTAGAAGAGAAAATGCCCCAGGTGAAGGGCCGGCAGTCGAAGGTTAGAGGACATGTGGCTTTTCTATTCGCTGACACAGGTAACCCGAGTACTTTAACTATTTATCTTGGGATTAATGTACCGTAATTTCCTTGTTAGAAATTATGAACATGTTCCTCGCTATCTGGACTGTCTGTCACAGAGTACTGTGGTCTGGCGGTGCAGAACTGATTTATGGCAGGCAGAGGAGACCCGTCGCTAGTTACTTCACTTTCAGTCCTGGAGTTTTCTGAAATTATTCAATAAATATTTCTGTGCTGAACAATTTCCCCTACTTGGAGAACTATTATCCACACTGATGGCCTTCTCAGTGCCTAACTAAACCAAACCTATGGGAGAAGTTGCACTTTATCCCAGGGTTATCTTCTTCCTGATTCTGATGTTTAGGTTTGGGGCTTTCTACAGGCAAGGGGGACGTGAAGGGCTCCATCATTCAGGAAATGCTTGAAGATCCCACTGTCGGTTTGCCGGATTTGTATAAACAATAGTTCATAAAGTTCAGCAAGATTCAACATGGCTTGTGGGGCTGCTGAAGGGCACCCCTGAGTGATCAGTTCTGACATCTGGGGAAGGTTTTACACTGGGATTTTATTAATGGCCTGACTGGGCTGCAAAACACGCATTAAAATCATGACAGCCACGAAGCCTAAATCATGCAAAAATGTATTTGTATGTGGAGCTCTGGGAAAATTCTAGGGCTTTGAGCAGGGATGGAGGCAGTGCTGGGGGCATGGGGAGACAATTCTTCATGCTGTGTGTTGCTGTTGGAGTTTGGGTGAGGTATTGCTGGCACTGCCACAGCATGACCTTTTGCCTGGAAACTTGGTTGCATTGATGTGCCTCGATAAAAGTGAAATGTTAAAATATTTTTGTGAAAACCCTGAATACCAGACCGGGGAGGTGCCTGAGAGGCGTAATCACAGCCTCTAGTTAACGTCTTTTCTCCAGTCAGGAATTAGCCTGCCGGTTGTGGCAGTGGTTCTGTTCCAATTACTCCAATAAATGTGCTTCGCAATGGGAATGGTTTCTGTGGCACTGCCTAAGATCATGTGCAACCTCTTGCTGAGATTTAGTTAAGTGTGGAAAGCTTGTTTTGTACTGGGAATGCTCAGATGGAGTTTGTACAGGAGAAAATAAAGCAAAACCACATAATTGGGTTTCTAATGGAAGAGTGAGCCTGTTGAAACATTTAGTATGACCAAACTTTTGTTAATACTAAAGCAAATTTTGAATCAAGCAACAAATTTGAGGAGTCCGTAGTAGTAATTGCACTATCTATTAATGGTAATTTAAAATGGACCTCTTTATGGTAAAGTTTCAGAAAGTGTTTCTTGCCCAAACTCTGTTACATAAGACCGCTCGCTTGTCAAGCAGCTCCTGCTCTTCCTGTGCTTGAGAGTTTCTGGAGAGCAAGAGAGTATTTCCATCGTCATGAACATCAACTGATGCCTGGGGTCAGTTTTTTTGTTAAATTCTGTGTTGGTCCTCCTTTGAAGTTTACCACAGTATTTCAGAAGTGAAACCAAAGCTCCATACACTCTCTGTGCATGACCCAGCATCCTTTGTTCTCTGCCATGACCCAAAAAGCTTTACTCCATGTACCATTCAAGGGGTTTGCTGGCATAATTTATGGCAGAGCTGTGTACAGAGAGCAGCAAATACAACACCAACACACTGGCTCTGTTCCTTTTGGTGCTGTTTAAATATCTGGCAAGTAAAAGAGGATAGGAAATAATAAAGGAAGGGTAAGTGTGTAGTTAAGGTAATGAAAGCCAATTTGAACAACTAGGATTTAGTTTCTGGCTCTGTGACAGGCTCTATGTAACTCTGAAGAAATTGCTGATTTGACCATGGCAGGACCTTGCCCTTCCCTTGGCTTCTCCCATTAGTGGGGCACGCTGCAGGCTCCTGCTTTGATGCCCTCTGAAACATTGCCAACAGCACGGTCCAGACGTGGCAGCATCTCCACTTGATCTGTGTCAAAAGCACCAACTCCAAGTGTGTAGTTTTCACACTGGAGGGAAAATATTAACAGGAGGATTATAGAAACATCCAGTTGTTGTAAACAAAGCTGGACCGTTTTGTTCACAAAGGATTTATTGTCCGCAGTGTCCAGATTAATCAGTTTCATGACAAGAACAGTTGAATGGGAGAACAGAGGACTCGCTCCAGCATTCAGATCTCTGGTGTTCCCGGTAATGCCTGCTGAACTAAAAATGTGGGAGAGCTTCTTTTCATTTCCTCGAGCATCTTCATCATCCAAATTACTTTCAAAGTAAACAGATAGAACTTGTGCAACTCCATAACATTTAGACTGCAGGTGGCTGTCAGAAAAATCTCCTTAGATGATTTTTGCCACATTTTCTCAAGGAAAGTGTAGTTCGGCAGAAGGCAGCTGGATCGTTCTGGTATTTATACTTCCCTTAGGACAACTTCTCTGTCAGCTACTATGGAACCATGTTGATACTTTCAGGGCCTCTTAGCATCACATCCAAGCAGATAGAGGAAGCATAGGATTTCAACAACAGGTAAAACTATTTATTCCTAAGAATAAAAAGAAAATAACATAATTCACAGGTAGCCTAATTCCTGAATAGTCCACAATGTCCAAATATTTGAAAAGGCACTGGGTCATCAGTTTTACAATATCAAGTCTTAACACTCTAAACTGAATAAGCAATTTGAATTTTCTCTCTTTGAAATGTAGGGACTCCAGTTATCAGATTATTGGTTTGTCTTTTGGCAAGTACTTTAGGTAGGACAAGGCATTCCTGGAGGACTGAGAGAGTGAAGATTGTGGGTGAAGATGAGCTATTCCCACCCTTGCTGGGTTGTCCCAGGCAGGGAGTATGCCTGAGCTAATGTAGTGTACCTGTCATCAGGCTCATTAACTTGGGCTTGGCAGTGGGCTAAATGCAGGCACGAACAGTCTCGTTGGCTTAGGGAGCAGGCAGAGTGTGCACACATCTGCCTGCAATATGACACGTAGACACTGCTCTAGATTTGTGAATTTTTATGTGTTCTAGTTGTCCCATTGATGAGTTTTTCACTTTGGGGATGGAAACACTGGGCTTTGGGTAGGCCTGAGTGTCTACAGTCCAGTCTCTGTCCTCCACCTCATCCTTCTGCTGAAGAAACCTCTAATACCCCACAGAGCATGAATTTTAAGTACAAAATTAACCAGACCAGGTCACGTCTGAACACGGGACTTTTAAAGGAGCTCAGGATGAATCCTGCCGATGGAGCTTTGCTCAAGGGACTTCGGGATGTGCAGGAGGAGTGCCTGCCTGCTCCATGTGAGGGCTGTAGGCTGCCACTTGCTCAGAAACATTTAGTGTTTATGTGCCACTGTAGCATGGGGCATTATCCAAGGATGCTGAACGCCTCAGGATGAAACCATTACCCCTCCCTGGAAGGAAGCTGGATAGTTTGGATGTTGGCACACTACACAGTCCATGTTTAGGTATAATGTACTCTCTAAAGGGCTGTTTTCATTCCCCCCCTAACAGAAACTCGGCGAAGGACTTGCAAAGCTGCGGACAGCACGAGAGGCCCCGGCAGACTGCGTGTGCCCCCCAGGTAGGTGCCAAGGTACCAGCACAGCCACACCACCCGGGCCCACCTGCCTGCGGAACCCACCGCTGAGCTCCTCCTCTCCTGTTTTCTGTGTTCCTTCCCATGGAGGAAAATGTGCTAGAAGTGTTTTTCCCAAGCTGAGGCACTCTTGTGCTTGAGACTGTTAACATCTCCCAGTGCCTTGCTTTGGCCTGTTTACAGGTCAAGGAGTTTGAGGTTTGGACAAAAGCGACGTTTGGCTGTAAGAATAAAAGAGTGAAGGACTTGACTGGATTGTGAGCCCTGGGTGTTGGGCCAAAAAATTTAGAAGCAGTAACAAAATCACTGGGGCTTAATGCAAGTGTGATAATTAAAAGCTGCAGCCTCTCTGCCTTTTTGGAGGGCAGTGACTTCTTGTGCTGTAGGAAAGCTGTCACCGATTGTTTAAATTTCCTCCCAGAGTTTAATGAACTTCTAAAACTGTCAAAACTTCCTGTTCTGCTGTGGAAGTGCACGCTCCTTGGAAACAATAAACAGCTTAGATTAGTTTGTAAAGGAACCTCATTTATAGAAATGTTCTGTGAAGTGCTCTGCTGTCACACTGAAGGGTGCCAGTGGCTTTGAGCTGGGCCACTTGAGCCTCTCTTTTCTTGTTTTCACAAAAGCAGCGAAAGATGGGTGAAAGATGTGCAGGGCTTTGATGTGAGAGAATTCACAGGCGTGTTGTAAGGACTTCCAAGCAGCAGAGAGTTCCATTCTAGTTTCAAAGAAAATAAACAAACAGTAAATGCTACGTGGGGATGGCAGAGTAGGCAAAGGGGCAGGGTCAATTTTTCCTGCCACCCCGGATAGAATCCTAGCAAAACACACAGTGTTAGTCCATACTCACGGGACAAAAAACAAAAACAAAAAAAACACAAAAAACCCGCTTTTTTCCCCCATAAGATTATGTTTAATCTCCGAACCACTTCACTAATGATGCTCTTAAGCGTACTTGCTCCCTTTTCTGGTGGAAGGCTCCCTTTGTGCCTCACTGCCTGGTAACAAAACCCATCAGCTGAGAAACAAATCCTGCTCATTTTCATCTCTTCACAAGGTGGTCAAATCACATATCTCTCTTATGATGCGCAGACCCAAGAAGTCCACCGACCTCAGGGGACTCTGGGGCTGCATCTTTCTCTGGCCTGGGCAAACAGGGTGCTACTGGTGTGCTTAAGTGGTCAAGAGGCTTTTCCTTTGCTCTGTGGAAAGCAATTGGAATTGAAGATGCTTCTTTTGTCCAGGAAAGCCCCAATTTTGTTCTGGGTCACTGGCTTGCTGGTTGCTGTGTTTGGGAGATGGGCGGAAGAGAGGAAGGGGAAGGTTTTCCCACGTGCTGCTGAAATGCTCGTTGCAGTCATTAGTAACAAACGTCAAAGTAATTTGTGAGCCGAGGGAAGGAGAAGTGATTTCCTGGTGGGTAGGAAATATCCCATCGGTGGCTGCTCCTGGCCACCTCTGCAGGGAGCTGAGGTAAGGATGTGCTGCTGAACTGTCCTGAAACCTTTTGGCTGTTTTGGGGCAATTCAAATACATCTTTAGCTGTGTTACATTTTTTTCCTCTTTCTCCTGAAAAAGGGTGAATTGCCTTCTGCTCTGTAGTTAAAGAGCTTGGTCTGGAAATATCTGAGAGCTTGTGGCCCTCACCGGTTTTTGCTGCTGAGCTACGACAGGTTGCAAACCAATATCTAGTCTTCAATTTGCCTCTGCACTGAAAAAACAGCCCCTGGTGAAAGCTTAAGAATCCCTTATTACGACTGGATTTAAAGCAAGCTGGGGAGAGAGAGCTGAGGATGAGGATGCTCTCTCTCTGCATCACAGGCGTGGTCCCTCCCTCGGTGCTGCTTCGGAAGCACGGACCGCTGCCCCACAGACCCACCCGTGGGCAGTGCCAGGAGCAAACACATGCTCAGAGCTGGCCATGCCAGCTGGGCTTGTTTTAAACAAGCCCCGATTTTTCCTAGAAGTGAGTCAATTTGGGGTTTGTTTGGATTTGAGGGGGTGGGGGCTGTTTTAGGGCGCTGTTTTGATACAATTTACTTGCTACACATTCAAAGCAGTTTGCAACAAGATGACAACGATCCACTTACAAGTTAAAATGAGGGTCAGGTTATTCTGACTACAGCGAAATCCTGATACCACTGCTTGTAAAACGCACAAAAAAGCCAAACACCCTTCCGTCCAGAAAACCCCCAACCCAAACTGCCCCATTTTGTGCAGTCACTGTTTGGCTATAGGGCGCGGCTGGGTTGGCTCCTCGAGTGGAAGCCTCGGGGCTTTTTGCGGCTGCGGGCCCGCGAGGGGCCGGTGGCCGGCAGAGGGGGCCCGGCAGTTTCGCCAGGGCCACGGGGGGATCGCCATCCTCCAAAGAAATCATAGAAGGGCTCTAAAAACCATCTAGTCCAACTGCCCTGCAGTAAAAAGGACATCTCCAGCTGGATCAGGTTTCTAGGAGCCCTATCCAGCCTGACCTTGGAAGTAATAACAATTTGGGGGAAAAAAGATAATTAGAAGAATATATATTTAAAAGCTTAAAAAATAACTTTTCTGTCTCTAATGCTAAGCATGCTGCAAAAAGTTGCCTCTGCAGTTGCTCTGAGCATCTGTGTGCTGCTTTGAGTTGACTTGTTTTGCTTTATTCATTCAGCCATGGCAATGCGGGGGAGGATGACAACAACTTTGTGTCACTTTGAGTCCTTTGTGGTCTGGGCATTTTTGTAGCTGAGGGAGAGGAGAGCATCCTTGGGGGGGTTGAGGCAGCTGGACTGAGTGTGGGTCAGGCTCGGGAAGGCTGTGACAGGCTGGTGACCCCACTCTGGGGACGACCATGGCCTTCGGGTCCCCTCAGCTGTTCGGGATGGGCCGGCAGCGGTTGGATGCTGCGGGCGCCGGGCAGGGCCAGGACAGGCTGTCCCCATTTGTTGTCTCACAGGGAAACAGCAGCTTAATGCTTGTGTTGTTGTCATTCCCTAAGCCAGGCCTGTAATACTTTGCAGAGAGGCCCCTCGTCCCCTTGTGTTCAGCCTCTTTCTCTGGTGGGATCCTACAAAGCCTTTGCTGCGGGATGAAATGCAGCAGGTGCAGGAACATTGGCTATATGGCATTTGGGACAGCCTTCAGCTGATGAGCACTGGGAGGTGGGTGGAAGGCAAGACTAAAACTTCACATTGGTAAACAATTTGTTTATCAGTTGTGTGGACTCTGACTGCCTGCTCGTATATACGTTTCTGAAGGATTATTTTTTATTTTCCCACCTTGTAATTTTAACAGTCTTTTAAAACCTCAGGTGTAAAAGGCTCTTGTTAAAGGTGGTATTTGCTGTGCCAGAAGTCTAAGCTCTGTGAGAACAGGTCCCTCGAGATCTCAAGGTGCTGGATGCACCTTGCTGGAGTCTGAGAGCAAATGTTTCCTTAAATCCAGTGAAAAAAGCCTTAAACCAGCCCCAATCCACAGAGCATGCCTTATCCAACAGCTGGTCCTTGCTGAATTGTGGACTGAGGGTGTGAAAAGCTCTAGCTCTGTTGGCTGTCCTTGCACTGCGTATTTCTATGTATGCATTGTGTTTCCATGTGCCTTTTTATTTAACAGTACCTCTGGAGCCTTAACTCCGAATTTTCTGGCTGCTGGATGATGCATATCCCTGTTTTCATCTAGAATTCACGCTGAGACGGTGTCATATGCTTTTGAACGTATGGATATATTACAAAACAGCGTTAAATGTTCAGTGTAGTAATCTGATGTTCCAGCTAATATGTGACAAATATTTCCCAATAATGGCTTGGCAGCAGCAGGAGTGCAGTGGTGCTGCAGCCGGCAGGACGGCGGATTGCTCCATTTCTTGGCAATTCAAACCATGTGTACTGGGGGAAGCTGAGCATTGCAAACCCTCCCTACCTCTGCAGACTCAGCAGCTCCAGAGGCTCTCTTGCTTGGATTATTTATAGAATTTAAATTTTTTTTATGATTACTTTTTTAATATTTACCCTAACTTTATACCCAGGGATCAATGTTCTACAGCTTGTCCTGGCAGGCTGGTGTGGCACTTTTTGTGATTTCCAGTAACTTGAAATATCTGCCTGATTTTTACTGGTGTAAATGTTGTGTTCAAGTGTCACTCGCTATCTGCCTTCTCCCCGTGTTGTCTCCCCAGGTAATTAGCACAACAGAATTTCCCTAATTGCTGGAGATCAAGGAGGGGAGGGCTCTTCTGGCTTTGTAGTCCTGACAAATGGCAGATGTTTTCAAAGAGGCCAAATGGGATGCACCAAGCTCTGCTAATTCTGGCTCTTTGTTTTGCACTCTGCCGTGATAGCAGCTCTGTTATTGTATCTTCAAGATCTGGGCCTGTAGTGCCACATTTCTGAGTCCTTCAGAGTAGTTCAATAGATACTGAAAAATATCAAATATAAGCAAGTATTAATCTTCTTTCTTAAATTAACAGTGATCTCTGCTTTTCTGAGTTGCTTTGCTTCTGCTGACCATAAACCTCTGAGGAGTTCATTACACTCACTTCAAGATACCTTTTTCTGCCTACTGAAGCTATGAAAACTCAGTATTTTTCTGTAATTTCTATGATACAGAGTGAGACAAAGAGCTTTACAAAATCTTTACGTTTTAAAATGTCTTCTGAATCCCCTTTGCCTCGGTTTTCTGCACCCTGCAGAAAAACCTTCACTTCGTTTCAGCAGGGTTTGCTTTCTCCATCTGCCTTTGCCCGCTGGAGACTGGGACACACTGGAATTATGGATTAGTATAAACACGATTTTTTTTGTACTAAACTTACAAATGCAATCAGAATTCTCTCCTGCACAGAAAAGACTGTGCCAGGATTTAAAAAAATGAGCCAGAAGCCAAGTGTTAAACTGTCTAAATAACAAAGAACCACTGGCTGAGAAGGACCTTTGACAAATGGTGTCATTTAAATGCAAGCACTTTCTTTCTGTTTTACGTGTTTTCAAATCTTACTCCTTCAAAAATCCAATCTGCAGACCTTAGCAACTTTTGGAAAAATGCTCTTTGAGCATAGAAACGACTGCTGGCTACCTTCCATCATCTCCTTCCTGGCGACCAGTCCCTTTTGGATATTTGTGGAAGGCCCCAAGGACATCTGGAGCTGTGTCTGCACACCACATGTGCAGGAGCTGCCAGTTCCTTCTCCCAGGAGCTACCTGGGATGGGCACTGACACCCTCCATCATCTCACTGGAAGGTGCTGGAAAGCAGCTGCCACAGAGTGATGGGTCCCCATCTCATCCTTAGGAACTCAAAGCTTTGGCTTCAGGATTCTTTGTTGATGGAAACCTTTATGTTGGGGGTGTTTTCTTGAGTGGTTGCTGTAGATGGAAATAAATGGAGGAGAGGGAGTCTTGCTTGGCTTGGCATCTCCTCCCAGCCATGTGGGTGCCAGCCAGCAACACGGAAAGGAGCCCAAAGTCCCCCTGGAAAGAAGAATGACTTTCTGGTGGTCCTGTGGGTTGCTGTGTGTCCTCAGGGGGTTGCTGGAGTGATGGCAGCCACCAGGTGTGTCATGGGAGTGTCAGGGGGGCTCTTCTCACAATTTTGGCACTGCTCCACACCTCTGCTGAGGAGCTCGTGGTGGTGGGAGCAGGAGGCAACAGCCAGGTGTAGGTGTGCAGCAAGGGGGAGGTTTGAGTCTGGGAATTTGGAGACTGCTCTCAAACTGAGTTCCCCCCGTGTGCTGGCGTGTGAGGGAGGGTACATCCACTCACACCCATCCAAATAACACCCTCCCAGACCAGCTGCTGTGTCAGACAGCAGTGACATTTAGTGTCCTACCGACGTGACTTTAAATGCTGGATGTGGTCAGGACTTTCTGAGGCAGGAAATAGCACAGTATCAGTGTTATTCCCAGAGCTGATGGCGCCTCTGACAGAGGCAGAGCACAAGCTAAAAGGCAGTCTGGCCTCAAAACCACTGTCGCAGGGAAATGGGCCGGAGGCATCGTGCAGTGAGGCTGTGGCAGGATTTATCCTGGTGGTGTTTGGTGCAGCCCCAGCATGTGAACATGGAGGCCTGGAGCAGTACACCAGGAACCAGCCCATCCCAGCAGCATTTGCCTTTAGACCACTTCAGCAAAAAATAAGTAAAAGTGGTGACATCAATAGGAGAAGGCTTTGAAAATTTATTTTTTCTAAGTCTGCCAAAGTTATTTTGAGTGTAATGAAAACTACAAAAATAAACCTGATGACCATGTCCTCCGCAAGAGGCTCTGTGTAACTTTATCTTTGTCTCGACATATGAAGTCATTTATCCAGGCACAGATATTTTTTGCTGCCAACCCCTTCGCTGCTGCCTTTCCAGAGAGGAGTCTCTGGAGAAGGTTGGTTCAGTGTTCATGGACTGACTCACCTGGGAAGTTCCCGTTAGTTTCCGGTTATTTTCCTCCTCTTTCTTGTTCAAATGATGCATCATTGTCACCCAAGTGAGCAGTGACATGGCTGTGCAGAGCTGACTATTGAAATACACAGTGCTGGCATGGTACCTACTGTACCTCCATCCCTCCTCATCAAGTCAGTAGTGCTGTCATCTCCTGTTCACCCTGGGTTTAAGAGGGTGGGAATGTGTCTCGCCCCAGCAGGTCTTAGGTTGAGTTTTTCAGTCATGCAGTATTGGTAGAAGCAGGTTTTAGCACAGAAATGATTTGAGGACAACGAGCTACCATTGATGTACTCCTGAAGAAAGAGCCACCTTATTTCTCTGGTACAAGAAGCTCCAGACTGATGTTTCATGACTTGCACTGCACAAATACTCTGCCCAGGAAGCGCCATCACCTGTGGCTGGGGGCGTGTAGGTGACAGCAGCCAAAAACAAACTGGAGCAGAAGGGCTGTATAAAAGTTTTTAATCTGCTTTCGCTGCACTGGGCGTTCACCAACAGATACCATTAATTAACTTTCCCTCTGGCCTCTTTCAGGGAGAGCCAGCCCAGACAAAGTCTGGACGAATAGCCCCATCTTCCTCGCTAGCTTCTTCCCTTGGCTTCCCACTTGAGAAATCCTAGACTATCTTTATAGATGTAAAACCGGTGTCTCCTGATTTCCATGACCAGAAACACTTCTCTTCCCCGGTGCTGTTTGTTTGGTCCAGTTTTGCTGCTCCAAGACATGGTCATTTGTTTGACTTTGTAGGCTGCAGGGGCAGTAGGTGTAGTGCCCTTTAAAGGATCCAAATATAACTCCATCACTCCTGACACTCCAATAAAGGCTGGAGCAGCTAAGGGCTGAGTGGTACTTAATTGCAAGCTGGGGTCAAAACATGAGCAAATCTATCGATAGCTTTTTTTGGTTATTTTACATACTTCTGGGTCAGACAGTCCCTTTCAGCTCTTGTTAAATAGAGTTTTCTTAAAGGAAAGTGTTCTTTCTGAGCTCCAGCCCCTAAACAGTGGTGTCTTTGCATAGCAAATTTGCTCATGCTTTGACCACCACATTTTTGTGAGAGGGAGGAAGGTGAACTGGAGAGTGATACCCATAGTTGGCTGTAGCTGAGAGTCATAACAGGATTTTAACCAAGTAATTATGTTGCAACAGTTGCTCACTGAGAAGTGTGGCTTGCCTGGATTACAGAGACCAGGGTGTGAATCCAAATACCAGCCACAAGCGTGGATCACTTACCATTCCACTACCACCCAAACCAACACAAGCCAAGCACTGTTCATACCAGCTGTGATCATACTTACAACTCCAGGTGTTATTTCAAACAGAAAACAGAGAGAGATCAGGAAGCTTTTGTCTGTTATTGTCTGTTACCTTTATTGCAGTAGCTGTCTACATCAGCAGTAAAATCACTTATCAGGTCTGATACACAGAGCAGCCAGACCTTGCTCCACAGGAAGGTGCTGTGACACCAGCAGGTTTGTCCCACATATGCTGAGGGAGAGGCAGTTCTGACACTGTATGATGGGGTACTCCTGCACCTTGTTTTTCATGAAGTCAGGCTGGCTGTAGAAAATAATTTAATAGCTATTTTAAAAGCAGCCAGAATAAGGAATTTGGCCACAGGTTTGTGCATCCATGGTTGTGAGGAGTCTGGAAACAGCCTTGCTTCAGTTGTGTCCCTGGGTCCCTTGGCTGGGGATGCTGGGTGGGGTGGCAGGGATGCACGTGGTGGCTGTACCTGGCTGGAGTTGGTGCTGGATGTGCAGAAATCATCAAATAAACTCAAGGTACACCAGTGTGAGTGACAGATCCTCGTGGTGACACACTGCAAGAAACAGCATGAAGAGACAGACTCAGTTGCTGATCTCTTTTGCATTGCACCTGTCTACCATGATAAACTAGACTGTGAAAAGGCTGGATTTCTTTCTGCTTTTCTAAATCAGACCCAAGAGGCAACAATTCTCATCACTTCCCAGCATGAGCCCCGGGTAATCCCACCCAGCATTCAGCCTGGGGGAGCAATGGTGTCTCCAGGCTGTGCCTTCCCACCCCAGCATGGACTGCTGGGTATGAGCACTTGGGTTAATGCAGCTTTACAGGATGCACTCACGTGGTTGATGACCTAATTAAGCCTCCACCTGTTCTTTGTTGTCACCATCAGTCTGAGTTATCATGTGGCAGAAGAGGTACTGGTGCCAAGATGCCCCTGAGCACCCAGCTTTGGCAGCCTGTGCAGCACAATGTGCTTCTTAGGTTTCATCCCTGCAGCAGATGGAGCAAGCTCATGGCCTTATGTAGGAGTGAGGCACAGAGCTGCTGGAAAAGCAGGAATGACAGATCCCCAAGGTCTCCCTGCCCCCCAGCATGGGTTTGTTTGCTTTTTGAAATGTGGCCATGTGGGGCAAGAAGGAAAAAAAGCTGCATGTGCTGGGGGAATTGTGTGCAGCCAGAGGACTGACAGAAGAGAGCTCTGGAGAGAACATCACTGCTTTGAATGTTGGTTTCAGGAATTCACTTTTTTTCCTAGAAATTTGAGCTGGGGATGCGTTTGTGGAAGACCTTACATTCATCTTGTATGCCATACAGAATCAGGTTTGGGCTGGGGATGTGGGGCTATGTTGCTTGCAGCTGAAGCTGTCATTCGTGTTTCTGGCCCACTTTTATGTTTGGTCTATTTATGTAATTACATATTGAGGGCATTAAAAAAACTTGGCTTCTGCTGAATGGGGGCAGCCCTTGATGGTTTATTTTTTCACAATGATTTCAATCATGGCAAGACATGAAGGCCAAGAAAAGCCAGTCTTTACCTGATTCTGGTTGTGTGACACAAATTACTTTTTAACCTACTTGAGCAACCCTATGGCAAGAGCCACTGACTTTGGGACTTTGTTCATCTGAAGACTCCCTTTGGTGCAAGTTTACTGCGACAATTTATGTCAAGACAACTCCAGTGGTGGACTTGGGTCCAGCCCATGTGTGATGTTTCCTGTACATTGCAAGAAATCCCATGTTTCTCCCTTTGTTTTTGGCTCTCAGTGGCACAACTGTGGATGTTGGCTGTACAAGCAACAGAGAGAGGCTACGTGCCCCATGGTGGACCTGTTAAATTCTGTACACCACATAAAAATGCTACCCCTCATGTCTCAGGCTCTTGGGTGGCTTCCCAGCAAGGGTGACATGGTGGAGAGAGAAGTATTCACAAAGAAAAATTAAAAAGATTCAATGACGTTCCCGACCATCTGCGTGTTTGTTGTCAGACTTCTAAAAAAATACTGGTAGAGATGAGATCTGTCAGTGCATTACATCTGGAAATGCACTTTCTGGCTCGAGTTTGTCTGGGTTTTCTCCCCATTTTGTGCTGTTTCTGAGCTGTCCCCATTTGTAGAGTGCACTTGGTGCAGGAGGATTGAGCAAGTTTGTGCTGCTTCACTGCTCAGAGACATTGAAGAACTTGGAGGAGATGTCAAACAGATTTTTCTTTTTCTTTTTTTTTCCTTTCCCCCAGCAGATCTGTCTGGAGGATGAGAACAGTTGGTATTGATATGATCTGCTTCATATTTTGGGAAGTCTTGGCAGTAGCTACTACCAAATAATGATGCTTCTGGGGCCCTATTGTGCAAACATTTGAATATGTTCAACCGTGTTGCGCAGAAGCCCTGTCAAGAGACTAACATGCTATCCCAGAGGGACTCAAGGGCATGGCTGATGGCAAAAATGGGTCTTGACAGGGAATTGGGAGAGTATGTTCCCATTTCTTAAAAGATATCCTGGCTTTTTGGCTACTGGCAGCTGCTGGTAGCTTGCCTGAAGGCTGCTGGTTACTTACTGGAGGTGGATTAGATGGGAATCACGCTGCTGCTGGAGGTTTGCGTGCTGTGGGTGTGGGCAATGCTGCTCATCTGTGCCATGGGTGCAGGGACTCCTTGCGTTCATTTGCTTCTTTCACTTTTTTTCCTAAACTTTGCATCCTAAACCACAGCTTGTCCAGCTTGTCCCCCTCATTACTGGGGTGATCACTGCGGGTGGGTCTGCCCCATGCCTCATCCTGGGCAAGGCATGGTGGGGGAAGGCAGTGATACCCTGAACCTGGCCAGAAGTTGCACATGCTCTTCTGTTGCATTTCCTCTTTTTTTATTCTTTGAATCTATTCATTTTGAAGATCAAGACTGGATAAAAGTGGGTTTTTTAAATTCCAAAGATATGGCTAAATTCCCCAAGAAGTGCTATTCAACGCCACTTGGGAGCTTATGCAGACCAGTTGACTTCGAGGATAAAAGCACTATATTTGAGCTACTGGAGGGTTGCTTTAATGTGAATTAAGCCAGACTTCAAGGAGCTCTGCTTCATTTTTGGAGTGACAAGGTTCCCAGTCTTTAAACTGTTTCTCCACACAGACGTGAGGTCAGAGTGCATCGGTGCCCTGCAGCATCCCCGGTGCCGGGACAGGCGGCTGTGCTGGAGATGATCAGACGCACCAGGTCTGCTCTGTGTGCAGCAGCAGCAGCAGCAGCACAGCCACCCCCCTGCTTTGGTTCCCTTTGCTTGTAGTGACACAAAGACACATTCAGGCCCTTTGATAAAAGCCAGGCTTGGCTGCTTTTACAAACACAAACAAAACAAAACAGAAAAACAGCAGAGGAGAGAAAACTGAGTTTTGTTAAAGTGGGGACTTGGGATTTAGCAAGAAAAGAAAACCCAAACTTCCACTTCTTTCTGAATTAACAAGGGAGTCTGAAGTGGGAAGCACCCTTCTCCATCTGTCCCAGACTGTCAGGTCAGTGGACATTTCCAGACCCCTCCCTGGGAACACCTTCTTCCTCTTCAGGCCCGTGGTGGTGTTTACAAGGAAGAAGGAGTTTTATAGAAATACATCTCTCTCTCTCTTTATATATATATATATAATCTTCCCATATATAATCCCATAAATATTTATATTTAATTGCTTTTTAAGTGGCAAAGCAAAATGCAGCGAAAACCATCAAGTGACAAACACATTCCTTCTCCATGGTAGCTAAATTCCCACCCTCTTTTACTGGGGTTTATTCTGGGCTTTGCTGATTGCAGGTTTTAACTCCTCTTTGCACCATACTGGCTCTGACTGCCAGCTCACTGCAGAGAGCTCATCTCCAGGGGATTCCACTGGTAGGAATGGGTGGAATTAGGTGGCTTCATCCTGGTTTGGTTTCATCCTGGTTTGGTTTAAGAGTGTAATTATGTGTTGCCTGAACTCAACCATATGTTGAACTGTTTTGCTTTTAAATTTATTTAATACCTAATTTTGGAAGTTTTTCTTGCTGTAGTTGGAGGTTACTGACAGCTGCTCCACTGCTGTGTTTCTATATTCCATTACCACCGTGAATTCCAACCCCTCTGCAGAGTGCATTCACTGCTGGCAGGAGTTCCCCTGTGCAGAGCCACCCTAATGAACTGGCACCGATGCCTTGAGGAGACTGGCCTTTGCCACCAAAAGCTGAAAATGTTTCCTTTCTCCTGGGTATAAAACTGTGCATTGAAGGCAGAGGTAAAACACACGTTGAAGTTGTGTCACTTAAGATGTGACAGCTCATCTGAGAGGGTGGTAAGGCTCTGGCACAGGCTGCCCCATCCCTGGAAGTGTCCAAGGCCGGGTTGGATGGGGCTTGGAGCAACCTGGGATGGTGGAAGGTGTCCCTGCCATGGCTGTGGGCTGGAGCGAGGTGAGTTTTAAGCTCTCTTCCAACCCAAACCATTCTGTGATTCTACAAAAACTCTTCTTTGCTGAGTTCCCTGAGGGAAGTTGTTCATGGCACTGCAGCTCTGGGAGGCTGAAACCCTAACAATGAACCCATATTGGCAGATTCTTCCCTCAGTCACATCTTCTCTGGCCCCAGGAATGACCCCAAAACTGGCCTCTGCCTCACTGCTGAGGAGCCAGGAAGGGTATGGGGAGCATCTCTCCCTGTTCTGAGTATCTTAGGGAGGGGAACAGAAAAGGCTATAGGGCTGTTCTCCTCTTTTTGTCGAGGGGAGCATTGCTTGGTTCATGTTCTCTGTCTGTACAGACACAGCCTGGGAAGAGTGAGAGCTGCCAGGCTCCTTTGCAGGTAACTGGGCACAGCTGCTGCTCCTGGTGCACCACCCAGCACAGGTGTGTCTGTGGGGACTCCTCCCCTCCCATAAAGGTGTGTTGGGGGTGGTCTGAAGTTGTTCACTGAGCCTTGTGGGGTGTCTTTGCAGCATGCACGGGGCTCCAGGCTGGGGGAATGCAGCTTTGTGCTCTCTGGGGCTGAGGTGAGCCTTATGCCCTTTACTCTTTCTCAATTATCTGCAAGGTGCAGCAAAGAGACAATTTGGAAGTATGTTTATTCTGGTGTGAGATGGGATTAGTGGTCAGCCTAGTGATGAGAGCTATGTGCAGGTGACTTGAAAATATTAGGATCCCCTTGCCTTTTGAACAAGGGCAGGGATAAAGGTGTACTGGAGCAAAGCAGGCAAGCAGAGATGTGTGTATATTTATGCATATTTGTGTGTGGGAGAGCTTGTGTCAGGTCTGTCTGGGGCTGGCTGCTGAGGCAGCCTGGGTCCTCTCTTGAGAAGTCCTTTATGATTTTGTTGTTGGAGATGTGGGGCTGTAGCAGAATTCTTTGCAGGAGGTGGTATAATGCTCCAGGGGGGCTTTTGGTCTTGACCAAGGGCACAAGTGTGTAATTCTGAAGTTGGTTTTAACTTACCTGCGCTGAAACTGGATATCTGCTGGACCATGCTGTAACTGGTGAACATAGGAAATGTCTTAAAAATGTACACCTTAAGGAGAAATCCTGTGTAGAAGTGGCCCAGCTTCAAGATGTTAAATTACAGGATACTTCTGAGGGGTCCTTGCCTTTCTGGCTGTTATTTTTAGTGCTTTTCTTGCATAAAGTACTGCTTTTACACACAGGCTGTGCAACTATTCCAGTGCAATTGAGGTGTGGTGGGGAGCAGGGGCTGAGCCTGGTTGCTGACCCTTGTGTGAGAAAGGCAGGTGACATACTGGGATGTAATCCCAAAAAGGCAACTCCTAGAGATGAAAAGATTCATCAGGCAGTGGGGGGCAAGGTTAGTAATGACACTAATTGGCTTCTGTCTGTAGGAGTCTTTCCAGCTTAATTCTGTGACTGCACTATTGTCTTTAGTGCTTTTTTCCCTGTGGTGTTTGTTCGGTTTTTTTATTTTTCTGGAATACCTCTATTGGGGCAGGGTGGAGGCAGACCTTTTGCATGAAGGAAATATTGTCTTGGGTAGGTGTTACAGAAAGTAGAAGGAGAGGAACCCCAAAATTCCTCCAAGCAAGCCCTGATTTGAGGAGCATCTCACTCTGTTGTGGGCAGTGACTGATGATGGTTCTGCTGCTCAGCCACGCTAAGAAGCACGAGCTGTTGGTGGAGCTGGGGATGCTGAAGTCGCTGCTGATGGGCCCCAGCTTTTGTGGGGTTGGTGCCAAATTCTGCTTTTAGATCTCAGTGCTTGGTAGAATTTAGCAATAGCCTGGCTTAATGCGAAATGGGGCCCTGGGTTTGGGCTATTCATCTCTCCTGCTTGGGGCTATGCCCTTGCCAAGGAGCCACCAATAGCCTGAGGAGTGGGGGCAGCTGAGATATAACCTTCAGCTGGGAGGTGGAGAGGGATCCCTCTCATCAAGGCCACTGACTGAGGCCACTTCCACTCCTAGGACATCCCTGATAGCACCAGAGATGCTGAATAATAATACCTGTTACAGGCAATTTGTCCTTATCTGATAGCCTGAAGTGCAAAAGCTGGAAGAAGGAAGATGAAGGGGTAGAGACTCAACCCAGGACCAGAGGGTTTGATTTCCCTCTCCCAGCTGCCAGCATTTTGGTGGGGAGCCAGGAATGCTGTGGGCTGTGAAATGTTTTTGTTTCGCTTCATCGGGTTTGTGCAGCCAACTCCTAATCGAGGCTGTCATTTCCAGAGAGGGGAAATGGGAGGTCTGTGTTTGAAACACCTCTGTGGGATTGTAGTAGGGGAAGGGTCCTTCCTGGCAGTTTTAAGAGCTAAACTTTACTTGATGTTGGAGGAGGTGGTTATTGTTGTTTGGTTTGGCTTTGCTTTCCTTCTTAAAAAGTTTTTTTTTTAACCAACACTGATTTGCTGTTTAGAGTCTAAGTGGTATAAAATGGGACTGAACTGGAGCTTTTCAGTGCCAAGCATCACACACAGCTCTGATCAGCTGGAGAGCTGCAGCCACAACTTCCTCCTTTCAGCTCAGCCAGGTAAAAACACATCAGTAATTAATATGATCCCCTGTCTGCATCTTTCCTAGGGACCAGCCTAGAATATCAACATCACTAATGTGTTATCATTTAAGTCTCTAATTTGTGTTCACATGCAACTCTTCAGCTCTCATCTGTGAATAATTCATCTGAAATTCAGAATAGCAAACTGACTTTATTTGTTTACAGATTTTCTTGGAGGAGCCCTCCTTGGTTTGCTTGTCTTCCTTACCAGTTTATGTATCTTGACATGTCATTTCCTTTGTGGTCTTCCCCCCCTCCCAAAATGATTTGCATATAAATAATTAAAAACAAAAGGAGGCAAATCCCCATCATAAATGTCTTTCACATTGGGTTAGACACGATTTTTAGGGAAAGATGACTGAAGTAGCCTGTAATTCAAACATCACAAATGACATACCTGTGCATGAAAGGAAACCTGCTCCTCTCAGCTCCTGCCTTGCTTCCATCTCATCCTCTCTTGTGCAGTGCTCTGCTGCTCTTTCTTGAATCCTCTCTCAAAAGAGAGGGAGGGAACCATAATGATTAAATCAGACAGGAATACATACTTTTGCAGCAGGTTACTTGAGGACATTAATTTAGTCATCAAGCCCATCCTCCTTCCACATCTTTCAGTGCAGCTCCTGCTTGCTGAGCCCTTACCCTACACTGCTCAGTGAATCCCCGCTCTCTCTGCTGTATGCAACAAGACAGCTGTAATTTTAAGGTAGCTCTTAAAGGGCCAACTTTAAATCCTTGGGTTGCAGTCAGTCCCAGTTCTAGTTTTTGTTGGTCAGTATTTTTTTGGTTATTGTTAACAGGTTTCTCCTTTCTTTGTAATGATTGAAAGGTTTTTATAACGACATGGAGGTTTTTATTAGGCTCACGTATGCATTGATTTGCCCAATGTTCCGAACAGATCATACAGAAAATGATCACATTTCCTGCAGGTGGTTTAACTGTAGATTCTGTAATGTTGTGGTACCACTCCTGAAATAGATTGACTTTTCAGTTTCAGTTCTGCTCAATTCTGCCAAAATTATTTCCTCCTTACTCTGGTTCACATTATCAAATTGCAAAACCATTAGTTCTAGTTCTTGGTAAGGATGCTGCTGTCCAAATTTGGCCTTCACTTAGGCTGAGTGAAACTCGTGATTATTTACTCAGCCCAAGGCAAAGTACTGGGAAAATGAATACAGGATTGGATTGAACAAGTCCCATCAGTAAGAAATTAGTGTATTTTTAAAACTATTTCAGTTTTATTTGAACTACAGCAACATGTGCTGGAGAGCTTGGGATGTGGTGCCCACAGAGACAAAGACAAGGCAGCCTGTGAATCCTCTTTAAGCAGCTGCAGTGGTGCTGCTTGTCAATGGTTGCCCTTCTGAGGGGTTGGAGGGCATCTGCTCTGCCCCTGTCCAGTGTGGGGACAGCAATGATCTGCTTTTCAGGAAGAAATAAATCAATTGCATCTGGTAGAAATTGAGGTGTGTGAAATAGATGTTTATTCCAGGTTTTCTCCCCAGAGTTACTGAATAAAAATTCTACTTAAAAATGTAGAAGTTTTATTTCAAACATCAACATAAGGAAACTTTTCTTGAGCTTGAGTTCATCACTCCCTTACTCTTTTTTCATATAAACACAGCCAAAATGAGCAAGTGGTCCTGCAGGAACCCAGCCTGCTCTGGGTTCTTCTGGCCTTGCAAGTCACTGAGTCACACCACTGGAGCAGAGGTGCTGCTGCTGTGACCTAACACTTCACCTCCTCTGTAGCTCATAGAAGAGCCTGTGGAAGCCGTGGGCCTGCTGGGATCTAAGGCGTTCCTGTGTTTGGTTTATTTATTTTTAAAAACCCAAATATACTACCCACAAAACAGCCTTCTCCCCCAGTCCCACACTTGAGTATTCACTTTCTTTGGCTCTGAGTGCATTATTCTGATGCTGTCAGCATCCTGCTGCAAGTCTGCAGGCTGCAGTGCAGAGCTGCGAAATGTGGCTGGGAACCTGCTGCACTGAACAGCTGAACTTGTTTCTTTTTCTCTGATCTAAAATTGTTCCTGAGAGTTCAAGAAATACTGTCCCCATGATCCAAGTGTAAGTAACACAAATGCACTTCTCTAGCTGATGTCAGAGCCTCAGACACCAGACTTTCTGCAGGTGTTCACCTCCTGAATCCAGATTTCTCACCTAGCCAATCCAAAGGTGTGTGCTGGTGGCATTGTGTGTAGTGCTGAGGGATACTTGAGGCATTGCTGCAGATGGGGCAGAGGAAGAAACCTGGGGTGGGAAGGGGACAAAGTGGCTGAAAGTGTTTAAAAGCTGGCTAGATCCTGGTAAGAGTTGTAACAGTATGTGAAAGATTGGCTCACACTGAAGGATGAGATAGTCTTGGCATAATTCAGCAAATAATGACTCTTAAAAATGTGTGGCTTTTCTTTAGATTTACTCTTAATATTCTAAATAATCTCCAGCTTTGACATTTTAATTGTACAGCGCAGATGTGAAAACTTTCCACTAGGTCCTGGCAGAAATCCCAGCAAACTTCTTCGACTAGAAAAGTTTAAAAGGGGGAAAAAACTGTTTCTTGCACTTGTAAACTCTATTGTTTCAGAATTTATGAGGTAATATTGACCTCTCCAGGCTTTATAAAAAGCAGGATAAAAATATTGCAAGTGATGGTGTGAAGGAGATGTGATGGAGGCACTTTGTGAGCATGAAGTAGTGTATTTGGTGCTGAGGAAATAGGAAGCTTTTGACATTTGTTTGGTTTTTATGAGATCAGAGGGAGGCAGAGATCCAGTCGTTGGTGCTCAATATTGGCCTAGATGTTACAGATTTAGCACTGCTGCTTTGAATTTTATTCAGTGGTACTTTCTTGCAGGGGACAGACTTTCCCCATCTGTTTAGCAAGTAATCCTGGACATGATTCCTTTTGTATCCACTCTGCTGCCAGGAAAGATAGAAAATATGCATAAAATCTACAGAAAATGCATAAAATCAATTATGTAGGGTATGGGGATTCTTTTGAGTCCGCTGTAATAGACAAACTCCTTGAGAGGGGCCAGCACAGCCCCAGAGCTCTCCTTGTATCTGGAGAATGTCTGGGGAGGTGAAGAGAGCTGCTGCAGCTACTTCTTCCCTTAAAGCAGTATCCCTGTGTGTGCATGGTGAGACCTTCCTTTGCCAGAGGCCTCTGCTTTGGGAGACAAAAATGGAGTTTTAATGCAATTAATGGATTGGTTTTGCCAGTTTCTGTGCTGGAAATTAAGACTTTAGCATTTAAGACTTTGAGGCAGTGGCTCCTGCCTCTGGTGGGATGGAGGGGCAGATGTTCATATCTGGCAGCCAAGCAGTGGCTGCTCTGTGACACCTCTGGGGTCAGTGGTCACTCACTTGGTGTGCAGAGGAGGGAAGGGTTGTGGTGCTGGAGGAGGTGGCTCTTTCAGCCCAGCACCCATAACCTGCATCTCCCAGCCTGTCTCTGTTGGTGTGGGGTCAGGCACAGCCCTGTCCCTTTGCAGCTCTTACAGCCACTCCTGCGTGCTAGGGTAAAAGCAGCCCCTGCTCCAGAGCCTGCCTCCATCCCCAAAGTGCTCATTAATATCAGCCCATCTGTGATTACAGGAGTGTGGGGATGGCCTTCCCTGTCTCTTGAGGGGAAGCTTGTGTTGGGCTAAGCCAAGCAAGATTTTGCCTGGAGCATGATGACTTTTAAGTGCTGGGTCAAATCAGCTCAGCAGCTCCTGGGGGAATAGTAGGCATCCACAGACTGAGCCTTTGTTGTCCAAGTATCTCCCCTGTCCCAGTGGAAAACCATTACAGAAAGACAGAGAACATGGAACCCTTGCAGCTGGGCTCAAAGAGGAGCCAGGCGTCTTCCCCTTATCACCCAGAGTTTGAACTGATGAATTAATTGAGTCTGCAGAAGAGGGATGGGTGAGCACAGAGGGGCTGTAAATTAAATTCCCATGTGGGAATGTGAATGCTGGAATAAACTGGCAGGGAGGATTGGTGCACACATGGCCACTGCTGTAGGTGAGGGGGTCTGGAGCTTGTGAGGGCTCATTTACTGAAGCAAAGAAACAGTGCTGGCAGTTCAGTGCTGCTGTAGCAGGGAAGAGAGAACAGGGATAAGTTTGAGCTGTCAGATGTCCAGTGGCACAGCCAGCCCACTCCTGACGGTTCTTCACTGTCATTCTGGTGCACTGGGGCTCACCATATCCCTTTGAGGGCACTTGGACCAGCCTCACTATTTATGGAGGCAGGAGCACCAGCAGTGCCCCTTGGCTTGTCTGTCTCTGCTCTATACGATGTGGTTTGTCTTTGATGCCAGTAAAGAATTTTTCTAAAATTTGGTGGGTTTTTTGTGGCTGCTGGGCTCTTCCACAAAGGTCCAACATCTGAAATTATAGCAAGGCATCTCTGGAGCTTTGCTGATGTCTCAGAATTTCATTAGCTTGGAATTGCTGTTAGTGCACTAATTGCATTCCCCCCACCCTTTACTTTTTTTCTTCTTGCCTGCAGGAAAACGTATGGTTTTTACAAACACTGTTTGTTATTTAGCTCTGGCTTCACAGAATGCCTGTGAAGATTGGTCTCCATGAGAATCAGTTGCAGAAAATTTTCGTTGCAAACAAGATCCTGCAGTACATACATGTGCAGCTGGGTTGGCTTCTCCTTGGAGCATATGTAATGGTTTCTAGATGGAAAGGAAAGTCTAAAACGAAATAGATCATGACATGACATTTTGAAAGTTTATGAAACAATAAAACACAATAATCATGGTTAAAATTTGATAAATGTGTGGTGGTGTTTTTCTAGCACAAAATACAGTTCTGCAATAAACTCTAATTAGTACAGTCTGTGGTAAACAGATTAATTCCTGTTAAAATCAAACTTTCCATGCCCTGAACTGAGACAAGCATTTGCTTTAGCAGCCAGTGTCTAAACCAGGGAGGAAAAATATTTCTGTTCTTTTTTTTTTAAATTGTTATTATATTCATTGTATGCCTTGAGCAAGGCCAAAAAAAAGGCAGCTCTGAAACTGCCCTGGGTGACATCAGGCCCTGGCTGTGTGTGCACAAACCCATCTCCCTTGCTGTGAAACACTCACAGCCTCATACCTGCCTGTGCTGGATTGTGTGGGTTTATTTTCTCAGGGAAGGGGTGATTTCTTTATCGGTTTGGATGCATTTTCCTCAGCTGGCAAAGTTTCCATTTTTCCCTGGACTGAAGTGGGTGGCTGTGGGAAGGGGCACAAATGTCCTCAGAAAGCACCACCTTGAGTGGGGATGTGCTGGGATAACTCAAACTGAATTTAATGTTGACTTCAGCTGCAAAGATGCATGTTTGTTTTAGTTAGAATTAACTAACTTGGTGAGTCATCCTCTGGTAAATCAGGATCTGGGAATCTGGGATGAGTGACACTGAGTGTCAGCGTGTGGTGGCTCCTGTATGAGGGGACCTGTGTTTTGGGAGCAGGAGAACATTTGCCTTCTCAAGTCTGAATTTCCAAGGCTACTTGTGAATAAACATAATGATTCCTGGATGACTAAATCTAAAATTGTTGTTGTATCAAGCTTTTAATTTCCTGGAAAGCAGAAGATGGCCCAAGTTTTTTCATTTTGATAAAGCAAACTTCATCCTTATTGCAGAGGATTTGCACTGAAAATGCACCTTTTCACCTCTATCCAGCTGTGGTTTTCCTAATGTGTTTCTGACTGCCAAGGAAAATATCAACTATTACACTTGGTGGGAGGAGAGGATTAAATTCTGCTTCCTGATGGCTGGATTTCACACAGGTAGTTTAGGCCTAATAAAATTCCATTCTGGTTTTTACAAAAAAATGAGAGATTTTTTGTATTGGCACCGAGTTGTGGCTTGGAGAGCATGCACTTTGGCTCTGATTGTATGGGCTCTGTTTCACTGGAGCAGGGATGCCCAACCTCCTACACCACCAGCACAAGAAACCTCTCAAAGCCTCTCATGCAGCTACTGCTCTGCTCTCCAGAGAGGATGCTCTGCTGAGAAATTCATCAGCAGTGTTGGTATTTAAAATTTAAAAAAAAAAAAAAAATGAAATCACTGAGCTGAATGACAACTTGACAGAATTAGGGCATATTTATCTAAGTTTTATGCTCCCATAGTCTTATTGTGATGACTGAAAGCAGCAGTAGCAAACTGGTGCATCTTCCATGTGGCAGCAGTGCCTGGAGTGTAACTCTTGGAAAAAGCCAGACCAGGCAGTAGAGCTGGGTACAAGGGGGTCTTTCCCCACTTCAGCAAGTTCAGTGGAGTTGAATAATGCCCTGGCTCATGGGGCTGCAGGCACAGCAGCAGTGGCTGCTCACCCACAGCCAGGAGCCCTAGCAGCCTGAGCCTGCCATGGAGAGCCAAAGGCAGGATTCCTGCTGGGAGCAGAGATTGGAAATAAGGATTTAAATGAATGCTCCTGTGAAGTTCAGCTTACTGAGCTGGCTCTGGGCTGTCTCTGCTCCACAGGCTTAATAATTAAGTTGTCCCAAGATCATGGGATTTGCTGCAGAGGAATTCCAGGTAGCTGCGGGGTTAAAGAGGAGGGTGTGAATCTTTGCATGCAAAAACATCTTTGTTTGTTAATGCAGGATATGTGACTCAAAACCTGATAAAGGGCCACTGAAGGTTTTCTAAGTTAATATATCAGTGACTTGTTTACTGAGCTAATTGAGTTTATCATGTCAACAGTGTTTATGGCTGTCCCTGGGATCTTTCTGGCAGACATATTAATGTGTTTTCACATACCTAAAATTTGTAAAACCAATTGTTTATTGTGGACTTGAACATAAATAATTGTGCCAGACTGAGCTTTCACACTGATGTTTGTAGACACCATGAGCATTTCTGCTATAAGTATCTTCTCTGTTACAGCGCTTCTTAGCCTGGACTGATTTCTCTGCCTCTAAAATGCAGTTACTTCCATTCGTGACTCCTTGCACAGAATTGCCTTTGAATAGGGTCTGTATAGTGTGTAATGCACATGTATGAGCATACACGTGTGTGTAGTCATATTAAATAAGAAATACATGCTTTTCCCTCTTAAGAGGGTGCTGCTTGAGTCGGGCTATTTCAAAAATGGGGGAGAATCCACACCTGGGTAGGTGCATAAGAAGTGTGTTTCAATAGTGAGAGAAACTCAGGAAGTAGGTCTCGCTTCTATTCTGCCCTCTTTTCTTTTTTATGTAGTACCCTGCAAATGCAATGGGTAGATATCCAGGTGTGGATGAAATAGTCCCAAATATTTTAGATTGGACTGTTTTGGGAACTGATATATACTGGTATTTGTAACTGGGGAGGAAGAGACCAAATGGTCCTAAATATCTGCATAATCAAACCCCAAACCCTGGGTGAGCTGTGTGCATGCTGGGCTTTGGGAGGGCACAGCAAGGTCTGTGGCCAGAAGGAGTTTGCTAAGTTAGGATCTCTGTGCATTTGATAATCTCCTGGCTGAAGGAAAAAGCAGTCACCTGGCCTGTTATGGGGACTGCAGAATTGAGCCAAGATGTGTAAGTCTCAGACTGTTTATGGGCAGTTATCCCCAGGAAGCAACAGATAGCGAGAAATCCAGGGACTGAGTAATTCCTCTGCTTAGGATGGTTTCCAGTTTTCTCTTTCCTCTGAGCACCAGAAGGCCTTCAACTAATTCTGACCTGAGTTAAATTAGTGTTTTAATTAATGTGTGTGTCTGTTGCTTAACCATGAGGAAAATCAGTTTGAAAAAGGTTCGGGGTTGTTTGGAAAACTCTAAATGGCCTGAATAGTTTCAGCCTGAAAACACCCCTGTTCACATTATCACAGCTCTTATTTCCCTAGCCCCCTGCTCCTTTTCCTTGGGAAGTGCAGAACTAGAGATGGACTTTGGAAATTAAATGGATAACAGTGCAGGCCCTTCACTTTTTGGGACAAAACACAGCCCTAAATTTCTTGGTGAAAGGGTGATAGTGTGGGGTTTTACCCGAAGGTCAGACATGGTCTCTGTCCCTGTACATGTTTGAGCAGTGGCAGAGCACGGTGCTGCTGGAGACTCCAGGGTGGGACCCTGGAGAACCCTCAGCACAGCAACACTCCCGTCAGGAGGTTAACACCTCGCTCCCGGAGCCCCTTCAGGAGGTTTCACACATTCAGTGCAAGGCAGGTGGGGATGTTTTAAATGCATGAAAGCGCCTTTGATCACCAGGAAGGTCTCACTGTGGTAAATGTTCTTGCAGTGGTCAGTTACTGCAAATGCGGAAAGCGAGTGACTTACCCAGCCTTCAAATCCCTCCTTCTCCTCCTCCCTGAACTGAAGTGGGTGAATTGGAAAAGGAGGTGGGGAAGTCTCACCATGGCACCCTTGAAAGCCTTGAATTTGCCCAGCTGAACTGAATTTTTCCAAGTGTTAAGTGATTCTACTTGAGGGACTTGGCCCTGATTGTATTGATGGCACCAGCATGATTTTCCTACCAAAGTCCTTTTTCTCCCTATATTTCTGTAATTAAGAGATTAATAACAAAATTATTTTATGCATGAAAAGGGACTACTCCTTTTGAATAATTTTTACTGGAGAGCAGATTGTTTAAGTAACTGTTTATGGTGATTAGTTGTGAGTTTTCACAATGAATCAATAGCAGATGTTACTTTAGAATGACCTTTATGAAACGTGGATGTGTTTTCATGCTAAGTTGACTCTTCAAGGTACCCTTGAAGTAAATCAGATGTCTTAAAAACCGCTAACCTGTGCTATGCCAGAGTGCCATGCACTTAGGAAATAAATGACAGACAGCTCTGCTGGCCAGAGCACCTTGGGATCTGCATAAATGATTCTATGCTCTCGCAGCCAACAAACATCAGGATGTGGTTTTCATACGGGTTTCCATGCTAATTGAGTTATACATAGAAAAATCAACATGATAAAAAATCAGCTTCTTTTTTTTTTTTTTATAACCTCTGGCCAGGTTTGGTTTTTGGTATTTTTTTCCATGCAGTTATCTCTGTGGTTCGTTTTAGAAGCTGTTAATTTAGAAAATAGGAAGACTATATTTCTAATATGTGTAGTTGGCTGCTCATTAACGGGTTTATAGCTTTTTTGGCAGTGCAATTAGCAGGCATCCCTGAATTGAAAGACCAGATCTTTAACATCTAAACATCTAAAAATCTCTTCTTTGTCAAAAGTATTTGGCTTTGATTTATGTGGTTATTCCTCTGTTTTTTTTTGATGGCCTTGACAAGTCATGCCATTTGGCTGCTCTGAAACCCAGTATCATCATCATCTACACCAGAAATGTGATGCTTGATTTGGGTTAGCCAGCCTTGCAAAAACATGTTTGAACGTGGATAATCAGTGAATATGCATCTCAAAATTCTCCCACTTGGTTGTGTGAACACCTTGGTTGGAGACTGGGGTAAGACAAAGCACTTTGGGAACCTTAGTTTTGCTTGCTTTCATTTAGGGGTGAGACCTCTCAGTGTGCTGCACTCAATCAGCAGTTACCTGAGTTTCTGGCAGGCTGTAGCGACTTTTATCTGTGTGTGTCCCACCTCCATACCCCCTGGAGTTCAGTCTCAAACCAGAGGAGAAATCACATTTTCAAATCGATAGTGATTTTTTTGAATCAGTTCTGTTATCAGTTGTTTATTTTTACTTGATTGCAAGATTTACTTCCGGTTTCAGGTAATTATTAATATATTTTTGAATAATATAAAAATTTTGGTTATATCTTTGTTTACGGATTTTTTTTCTCCTGTCTCTAAAGTTGTTGAACAAAAACCATTCATGATCGTTAGCAGAGGAAGATGTTTCCTGACCAGCACTTTTTCTTGGCAGGAAAATATCCAGATCAACTGTGAAACATGGGTGAAATCACAGGTTCATTTCCTCTGGAATGACCCTCTTTTATGATGAGCACTGAACATATTTGCAGTGTGGTACTAACTGGCTCCTATTAGCAGAGCACATACATGCCTGTGCCTGGTTCACTTCCAGTGAGAAGTTTTCCAGACAAATTTTTTCCTTGGCTGTGTGATACATTAACTTGGGAGTGCTCAGCAAAACCTGCCCATGGTATTTGAGGTTAGAGAGCTCGAGGGGAATCCCAAGCTACTTAAATCTCATCTGTGGAGGGGTAGTGGGAAGGAACGAAGGGAAAATACAAGTAAGTCCCATAGAATGATTTCTCTGCAAACTTCTTAGTCTCGGTTTGATGGGCTGGGCTGCTGTGTCCGAATGTAGAAATGCAGAAGCACTCAGAGCTCACCGGGGTGTTTCTAAACCTGAAGAAAAAGACATTTTAACTGTTACTGAAGCTTTCAGTGAGATCAGTAATTGAAGTGAACCATCTTGAAGCTCTGGCATTTTTCTGTAGAGTGTGGGTGTGTATTTTGGGAGAGGCAAGGTATGCATTGTTATTTCTTTGCTAGCAGTTCTTGCACATCAAGTGATATGTGTGTAGCATCCAGAAACCTCAATTAAGGACCATTATTATCCACAGCCTGGAAATGAAGTGCCCTGAGGGCTTGTAACTCACCTGACTGTTACTGAGGCAGGTAAAAAAGGTGTGGGTAATAAATAGTTCCTGACATTTTTGGTTGTGTGACATAGCAATATAGAAAGCACTTGACAAATTCATTTCTGCCGTACATGGTGGAAGAGAATGAGATCTGTCAGACACACGTGTGGGTGTTCCACTTCTGTCTGTCCTGAGCATGCACATTTAATTCACAATTTAATTAAAAAAAAAAAATTATTGGGTTCATGTATCGATAGCAGGAGTACCTGTAGGAAGGACCTAACTCAGCTTCTCAATCTTGAGGTGACTGTGGGAGACTGGGACCTGAACCACGTTTTCTTCTTGATATCTATAACCCTGAAATTGAGTCAAAACCCCCAGATAAGCTTTAAGTATCTCCTCTTCATGTACTTCAGTGCAACTGATCTATAATAGAGAAGTTTCTAAAGCCTTGATGATATGAACAACTCAGTAGGTTGTTCATAATCAAGACATACAGGCATAGAAATCATCCCATTCTGGCTTGGCAAAGTCAATATTCAGGAAAAGTTCTCCCAAATGAGCCACACGAGGCCATCCTGAATGGGACTGCAGCAGTGTGAACTGCTGTGGTAGCAGCTGCACCATCCAGATTGTCATGCTTGGGCAGAGCGATGAACATCCCCAAAGTGCTGTTAAAATGTTCTTTCACTGGTTTGGTTAAAGCCCTGGTAGTTGTAATTAGAGTGACAAAAAACACTTCAAAAATGAACAATCACTTTATGGCAATAAAATCTTGGAGCAGGCCTGCCCCTCTGCAAGGGCACAGGCTGCACCCTGGCTACAGGGCAGGTGCCTTTGAGGAGCCTGAAATGAAGAGAAAACTGCAGAATAGTTTGTCAGCCCAGGAAAAATCTTGGATTACTTTTTGCACTGCTGTTGTTTCTTCCTAAGGGAAAGTTGAATCATAGGAGCATCTGTGGGAAGGGGTTGATGAGGGCTCCTGTCCAGGCTCCAGTGCAGAAGGGTTTGATCGACATCCCCCTTGATTTGGACACCCAAAGCTGGGTCCAGCCCCCATCTGCAGCTGTGCTGGCCTCGGCAGAGGAGGGATAGTGCTGCTTTCAATCCAGTGCCCTCTCAGTGTTATTGAGCAATGCTAACCAATAAATCCACAGTGGATGGTGGCTCCTCCAGCCAGCCCCACCCTGTGCCTCCCTGGGTCGGGATATTGGTTTGTCAGGCTAAGCTTTGCTGTTGAAGGATGTGACATTTAGCAGTCTGCCTTGTAAAATCCATCATTTGTGTTTGGACATCCTCAAATGCCTGTGGGAGAACACAAGGTCAGCCATTAGGTTCAAAGTTGTGCTTGCACATGCCCAGCTGTTCAGCCCCCATGCTGGAGGGGCTTTTTCCCCCTCTTTTTTGCATATCACAAACTGTTGCAGGTCTGTGGACCCCCATCAGAGCTACTGGGTCTTATATTGTGATAAGCCACAGCAGTTTAATTCTCCTGTGAAAGGCATTGTTTAAGTGTGTTTAGGCTGAAGGAACATTTATAATTGTTTCATGATGTCTGATTATGAATTTCATGTGTTGAAAACATAGACTATTTTTTTTTCTTTTAAACACACAACACATGGTGTGGAAGGTGGAAAGCTTTTGTCCTCTGTGGTCCCACCCCAGTATATAGGGGAAAAACTTAGTCTAGTGCTTGTGATGACTCTAAGGTTCACTTTAGGTAGCTGTTCAGAGGTTTCCTTCTCACTGGCTTGTTTTTAAAAGAGCCTTCAGGGAAAAACTGGATTCTGCTTCATGAAAATGCACACATGAACCATTAAAACAAAAAAAATGGGAAAAGGAGTACCAGCCATTCTGCTAAATTGGGCTTTGAAGTGGATACTTGCTGTATGGAGGTCTCTGCTTTTGTCAAACCCCATGCTCTGCATCTCTGCCGATTTTCCTCACAGCACCATCTCTGTTTCCCGGTCTGTGTGCAGAGAGAAGGTTGGTGCCTTCTGTCACTGGGTAAGGCAGTATGTAATGGTCACCACTTTCTACCAATTATGAACTTTATTATTCAGAAGTTTGTATTTTTGTAAGAGATTAGGATGAGGGAATAAGCAGAGAGGGAGAAATGTCTCCAGGTGTTCAGCTTGTGGAAAGATGGCAACTGATAGGGGGGGCTGGAGTGCCTTGGCTGAGGTGGGACAGGACATTGATCCTGGAGGCTGCTGGGGTTTGGTCTACGCAACATTGCTGGGATTAACAGAAGCATAAACCCATCACAACTTCTTCAAGACCTGTGAATTTTTTGCAGATCAGGCTGCATCTTAAATCCTGTGCTCATTTTTGGGCCCCTCACTGCAAGAATCACATCGAGGTGCTGGAGGGAGATGAAATGGCCTCAGGTTGTTCCAAGGAAGGTTCAGACTGGATCCTAGGAAACATTTCTTCACTGGAAGGGCTGTCGTGCCCAGGGAGTGGTGCAGTCCTCCACTCTGGAGGTGCTCAAAAGACGTAGATGTGGCACATGGGACATGGTTTAGTGGTGGATCTGGCAGTGCTGGGTTAATGGTCGGACTCTGTGATCTTAGAGGACTTTTCCAAGCTCAATAATAATGATTCTGGGTATAATTCTGAGCATAGTTGGATCTGCTGTGCTGAATCTGTAACCTGAAGACTAGGAGAATAGTCCTGGGAAGCTTTGGTACTGCAAAGCTAGTCACACGTTTTGGTATGCATTTAGGATATTTTAATCACTTAACAACAGTCTTTTTTATAAGAAGTTTTTTTTTTGTAGGAAGGTAAGATGTCTGCAAAAGCCTACACATCAGCAAAGTCCGTGGAAGAATAGGTAGGCAATTCAAAGCCCTACTTTTGGTTGTTGAAGCTATTCTAATTGTACAAAAACGTTTTGATTAACATAATCTCTGATTTTCAGATGGTTTTGGAAAGGAACAAGCTTCTGTGGGAAGGGAGCTCTTCCGTGCTGCCTGAGCAGACCAAAGAGCATGGGAAATGGGGATTCTCTGGAAAAATACTGTTATTGTTCATTTAGATACTGTAAACTAATATGGGAAGGGCTTAGTCTTCCTAAAATCCAGAGCAGTAACACCTGGTTTTAGTTTTTAAAGGAGCTTGTTGCCTGTGCTGCTCTATCACCAGAGCATGACATTTTCCATTACTTTAGGCAAGAGTTTTAACTTGTTTGTTTAGCAGAGGTACTACTGTGAGTTTTTTTCCAGTTTCTAAAAATACAAATATTCTGTTTTCTAGTAGGAGAGGACCAATTGCACTCTACTATTTTGTCTTGTAGCTCAATAGTGTGTATACATTCTTTTTCCAAGGAAAACTCAGAGCCAAAATATCAAGGAAAGAAGCACAAGTACAAGTTGCTGCTGCTCTGTTGAATATTCCCACTCTGCACACATGGAGAGACTTACGCCCACTTTCGTAATTACGATCTGGTCCTTAGAATCTGCCTTAACCTATACATTACACTTAATTATATATATTTTTTAAACTTATAAACATCCAAAATAACTCACTATTAGACTTTGCATACAATTTGAGGGGACTCACCAAATCCAGCCTGAATGCTGACAGCAGGAATCAATTATGAAACCTAATATGAGATTAAAAGGTTCCTGAGTATATCTGTAATTGAATTGTACAAAATGTCTGATTTGTGCACTGGACACAGTGCACAAGAGACCACAAGCCTAAATGAAGCAAATTATAATTCAATTATATAAATGCTTCCAGAGCAGTTCAAATCCTATATTTAAGACCACTTAATGTGGAGAAAATGCTTTTGCTTTTTTCTGTTAGGATATTAAAAATAAGCCCTTATCTGAAGGGTGTCCTCTGTATCACTTCTGGCAGCAGACTGGAGAGTATAACCACACTGGCTACAGTGATGATGCTGGTCTGTAAAAGAGAAAGAAAATAGATGTTTTATAGAGAAATTGGAGAAAATTATGGTAATTTGTAGTGGTGAAAAACAGTCCACTGGAGCTATCTTGCAAGCTCGGCTCAAATGTTCCAATTTTCATGAGGCATTTATGAATTCAGTCTCTTGCAGAGCTTGTCACCAAGTAAGTCCAGCCTGACTGAAATTTAATTCAATCTGACTTTTGCTTATCTTGGGATATCTGTTTTTCCTCCCTTACAATCAATGCATCCTTGGCAGTTTGAGTGCTGTAATGTTAATTAACCCTCTCAGTGGCTTTGTTTAATTGCAGGAGAAATTTAGCTCTCACTAGATGTCCATGTATACACCCTACAGCAGCAAAGCAAAATACTCCTGATTTTTAACAGAAATAACCTAGAATGTCAGAAATCTGTAAAATATGAAGGTTTCGAGTCTCTTCTGCCTCTTTTTTTTTTTCCTATTTTTCCAGAGGGGTTACTGGAGTCAGATATTACCACCCCAGCCAACAAACAATGGTATGGCTATGTCCAAAATTTGCAGAGAAATGATGGATAAGGTGTGAAATAAGTTGGATTGGTGATTGCAGGAGTCCAGAAAGCTTAGTTGGGATTGGTACACTTGGCAAGTAGCAGGAGAAATAGGAGCTTGTTTGCTTGATGTAAGTCTGACAGTCATTCTCATAGTTTTCTAGCAGATTACGTTTATTGGGGTTTTTTAAATTTTTTTTTCTCCTAGTGGGGCAGATGAGTGTAGCATTCCATTAGATTTCTGCAGAGCCAGCAGCAGGATAACTCTGGCAACAGTCAGGTTGTGCTTTCTTGTCCAGACTTCTCAGATGTTTGGGCATCACTGTTAGTCACTAAAACCCCATTAATAATAGTAATAGTAATAATAATAATAAACCTTTAAAACTTGTGGGGCTGGGAAGGGTCTGGCTGCCAGGCATGCTGGCAGACTGTAGCCACTCAGTAAATACCACAGGAAATTGCTTAATGAGAGCAGATATAAGAATATCTCTGCCTCTAAAAAATTTTTGGCTTGGCTGCTCCTGGATAATGTGAATTAGGCTGTGTGCTTTGTGAGGCCCAGAGGGCAAAATTGGCATGACTTCCCTGCCCATATTAGGAAATAATTGCTGCCTAGATAAGGGAGGGCAAGGTTGCCTATTAATTTTAAGTGGAAGCAGTGAAGGGGGTTGCTAGTTACTTTAATATATCCCATGGAAAAACCTCTGTTCCTTCATCAGTGGTAGCATAAAACAGATTTATGCAATGGTTTGCCATATTTTATCCTGTCTGGAAGAGCTCTGGCTTGAGGTGCTCCAGGTGCTCTCCTGGTCTAGGGGACACTTGTCCAGGATGACCCCAGTTGTCCCAGGTGAAAATAACTGATCTAAACCCCTTATTTCTATACAACAAATTGCTGTGTAAGCAGAAACGGGCTCAGAAATAGGTCCTATGTGAAGATATTTACCGCAAATCCTCTGCTATCCAGCAGAGAAGTGTTGAACATAGCAGTCACATTAACTCTTGTGCAAGTTTTGGGTAGCTGTGACCTATCCAACAAGTTTAAATTGCTCTGTCACCTGCAGTCTTTATTTTCATTAAAATTCTTCCTCTGTATAAATCTGTTGATTTTAAGATGTGATGATATAAATACTATTCCATGGATGTGTTCAGAACAGCAGGCCAGATTTGCCTGTCTAAAAGCTGGGAGAGTTGTGCCAGAGCTGAGTTGAGCTTGGTGCATTTAAGACAAATGTCCTTATGTTTGGTAGTTCTGGTGTTTGTGATAGGCACTTCTCAATGTTAAATGTCTTGCTTGCTCTAGTTTCTTCTTTGAAAATTCTTTAGTCTGAAAGACTGTGTGATGAATTGCCAAAGTTCACATTTCAAATTGCATTCCTTCTGGGCTATATAAAAGAATAAATGAGCATCATGCTGCTTGTGTATTTCTTGTTCACTTTATTATTTTCTGGTTTCAAAAGAAGTGATTTAAAAAAAAATAAAAAACAACTTGTGAAGTGAAATAAAATGTGCTCTTTTGCCAAACTAATGCATGTTCAGATTTACTGGAGAGCAAAACTCAGCTCTGCGTTTCCAGTACATCCATTTGGACAGGCTAATGGAGGTATTAAAACACAATGACTCATCCTCCCCCTGACTTCACTTCAAGGTACCATCCATGGAAGCTATTTTAAAGAATAAATTAAGATCCATCTAAACACTCCTATAATTATCTTTTCTTTCTGTCTGGATTCTATTCACTTGAGCTGACAGTTTCTTTCTCAACCTGTAACCCCAGTTCTCTGCTGGTCTTTTCCCTGGCAACAGCTGCATGAATCAGTGAAGCTCTTTGGTATTCCCCTGCCTCGTCATGGCCCATCCACCTTTCTCTTGTTCCTCAAGGTGAACTGCAGCAGGCCCTGGGGACTCAGACCATGGGGGTTAATTTTAGTCCCTTATGTTTCCTCCTAACACACACTTGTGGGTGGATGGTGGGAAGACCTGTGGAATTTGAGTTTATTATGGCATCCTCCCCAATACGGGCAACACCAGAGTGTTTGAAGTGTGTTTGAAAGTACATTAACTAGACATTAATTTTTGTGGTCAGGCTGAAGGAATCACATTGTACTTGAGTGTACTTTAACAGCAAATTCCTAGTTTGCTGGATCTACCAGCAGCACATCTGCAGAGAGCAGGAGCTGCCCTGTGTGCTGGGGTCTCTAAAAGGCTGGTGGGCAGCTTCCTGCAAAACCTCCCTTTTGGAGTTGTTAAGATCAGCCTTGAGCTGAGAGCTCAACCCTACACTTCACATAAATCTTTCATGGTCCAGCAGGGAAAACTATAAGCTTCTTTTGGTCTGAAAAAAGACTTGCTTCTAAACTGCTCTTCTATTACTCTTGACTCACTCTTTCAGAGAAATAATCCCATAATAAAAGCAAGGTCTTTATTTCTTAGAACTCTGTTTCTTTCTGCTTTCCTGAATTTCTCATCTTCCTCTTCTGATATGGTTCAACCAGGCAGGAGACTCTGTGTAAATCCACTAAGAATCAAGATTTCTTGTTTCCTTTTAAAAAACTCTTCTCCACTTTCTATGCTCAAACTAACTCAGTTAAACTATTTATGACAATAGGTGCAAATTTATAGGCTTTGTTTTCTTAGCTTGAATCTGTTTTCTTTTATAAATATTGTTTCCTCAACTCTGCTGAACTGAACATCGTCTTTAACCATCAATAAAACTCCCAGTGCAGAACACAATGAATGCCTCTTTTGAACTTCTTGCTATAGGAACTTCAGTTATTGTTTGGGAGATTTTTTAGCCTAAAATTAAGGTTTTTTTGCTAGCCCTGTTTCTTGAATGGTTAATTAAAAAACAAAACAAAAGAACCCCAAATTCAAAAGCCAAATAAATAATAAAACTATGAATGAGCAAATTTAGGAAGTGGCCCTAAAATACCTTTTGGCAAACTTCCTAAACAGGCATCTTGCCATACTTGTCTTTGGAGATGCAGGAAGTTTAATCCTCTAGAGCTGATCAAATTTGCAGAACTTTGAGCTTTTAGCAGCTTGTTTTTTGTGGTAAATAACTGGGTTAAAACAAACTGTGTGTCTCCTTGGCCCTCTTTTGGCCTGAAAAGAAGCAGATTTATCCAACACAGAATGAGTGCTGCTGGTCTTGGCTGCCCCAGCTCTCTATTGTAGGGTTGCTCTGGGGTTGTTTTACAGCTGTTTCTTGAAATTTTGGCTTTCAACATGTAAGGTGTCTGGTTTAGTGTGATACAGCAGGTAGTGGAGGCTGAGCTTGGTGACTGTGATGGAAAAGTCAAGGCACAGGACACAGGTGTACCCTGCAGCAAGATCAGCCTTTGTTGAGGGGCTTGGGGTCTGGGAAGGGGATCGTGGTTGGGTTTGGTTACTTTTCCCAAACCCTGCCCTGTGCAGGCTGAGCTCATACAGAGCTGGGTGGTTTGGGGAGGTGAGGGCTGGGCTTAAGGCATCAAGGTTTAGCTTAGTGCAGTGTGGTGGGGCTGCACTCTGGATTTGCTTCTGTGTGCAGCAGTGGTGGCTTTCATCGAAATAAAAATGCCTGAGTTAATTAGACATGTGTATTTTTGTTTGTATATCAGACCACCTATTCCCAGGGCCGGCTCTATAAAATCTTTCCCTCTGTACCTTCTGTCATTTCAGAGCAGGGAAGGCAGCACATGCACTACTTTGCCTTTTCTTTAGAGCACGTGAGGAAGACAGGGACAGGAAGATCATCACTACCTGTGGTGTGAACTTCTTGGTAGAAGAGCTTCCCTTTTTCTTTTCTTTTCTTCTTTTTCCTTTTTTTTTTTTTTTAATTTCCAGCAAAAAGTTAGCTATAAAGTGGCTGCTGTTGAATTCTGACTTCAGCTGTAAATTTCTTCCAGAAGGTAATTATTTTATTTTTAAAAAATGGTAGTTTTGTGTAAGTGAGCAATAATTCCTCCCAGAGACCTGTCTATAGCAGGATAAGATGTGTAAGAAAATGAGGCAAACCAGACCCTGACCTGCTTCTTTTTATCTGGTTGCTGTCAACTCAACTGATCTTGATTGGCGACTTCTGTGTTCCTGAAGTTTACTTGTTTATCTGAGCAGAGGCCAACTCAAACAGACACAAAATGTGCCTTTAATCTGCAGCGATAAAGAATACCTTGGAGAGGAAATTACATTGTAATGTTGGAAGAAGAGGAATAACTGGAGAGAAATGCGTGTGTAAGCATTGCTCTGCTTGCCTTAGAAACAGTTTTTTCCCATCACGTTTTTTTCCTGAAAGAAGAAAAATGAGGGAGGGAAGGGGAGCTGTGGGGGATGGCAGGTTCCTGCTTGCTGCTTTAGAAGGAAATTGCAAAATATTAATTACTGAGATAAAATTTGAGGGGGAATTAAGAATTTTTGTTTTGAGACAGTAGTTTCTTTCCTAAATGCTTTGATGACATTGCTGTGATATTGCCTTTCTTTAATAAGAATCTTTAACTTTGTCTTTACTTAATATAATGTGTTAATTATCTTAATATTTTCTGTTCTTTCTCCATATTTCAAAATCTTGTCTTGGAGTGAATTATTTTGAGTTTTTCTGGCCTGCCTGGCTCTCTGGATTTAGTCCTGATTGTCAGGCCTTTGAGGAAGGGATCGTATTTCATTATGTGTGGACTATCCAGCCCAGAGGTTTCCCTTCTCCCAGTCAGAATTGCAGATGCCCATATGTTCAGAAGTACTCTGCTTTTTTAAGTAAAAATAGTTGTGAATAAATTTTGCCATGAGTTTGTTTCTCCTCCTTCAACCAATGAGTTCTCTAAAACCTGGTTTGTGTTTTCTTATTTTCTGGTGCTCATAACTCTGACTTAACATAGCTTAAAGTTTTACAAGGAAAACCGCCTTTGGGCTTTGACAGTGCATGGAAAACTTTAGTCCTTTGCAAAATTTGTTTAATAAAGCTATTTTCAGCTGAAAAGGGGGATTAAATTGGAAATGCCATCTAGTCCTAATGCTCTCTGCTCTAACCTATGCCTGCACACATGTAATACCTCATATATTTACCATAACCTCCTGCCTTACTGAGTGACTTATCTCTGTGTGAAATTCCTGCTTAAACATTTTCAGTGAACAAGTTTAAATAAACTGATGGATAATTGCTTTCCCTCATTCCTTACAGCTTTTGGCTCTTATAGACTTTGCAGCATTTTTATGAGGCGTTTTAGCCTCATGGTTTAAATTGGTAACCTGAGAAGAAAGCTGGTGTATACTTCATTTAAGTGAAATCAGAGCCTTTTAATTAAGTCATTTCTTGGGCTGTGATGGGGGCAGACAGAGATGCAGAGCACAGCCAGCCAATGGTAAAGCTAATTATGCAGATCTTTGCTTTGCTCGTCTCTCCTTGCACTGTACATCAGCCCAGTGCTGATGCTGGTTGTGTATCCCCAAATTCTGGCTTGTTTCTGGTTTTAATTTCAGTAAATTTTTCTGTGTTTTTGGTTTGTACAAACTAATTGATGTGTTACTCTGGTATTTTGGGTTCATATGCAGCCTAGAAGCCTGAGAAAAGTAGCTGTTCCCTAAAGAAAACCCTCATATTATGTTACCAAGTGCTGTGAACCAAAGCTGGTCTTGGAAACAGACCATAAAACACAGATCTGGTGGCTCTAATCCCTGGTTTAGGACGGAGTGGAAACTGGTTTCCTGTACTGTGCTGGGCAGTGCTTTCTCTGGGGAGCTTACTTGATGGCTAAGAAGATAATTTGGTATTTCAAACCTGTTCAGCTGATTTTGGCTGATATTTCACTCTCCCTGGGAGTTTGGCACATGGAGCCAGAGCTGTATCACAGCCCCAGACTTCTGTGGGGGTCTGAGAGGAAAATGCTATGCCTCCCCTTGCTGCTTTTGAGTAATAAATTCCCATAGCGACTTTTGTATTTCATCTTCTCTGACTCCTCAAACAGAATGAGTTACATGTTTAGTGGTATTTTGTAGCCAGGAAAGGAAGGGAGACACACAGATTCCCTAATTTGTTGCCTTTGGTGTATTTTTGTGGAGTTTTTGGAGGATTGGAAATGAATATGCAGTTGTCCTGTTTAATCTAGATCTTGTGACACATTGCAGATTAAATGCCATAACTCAGAGCTTAATGTTGCCTGAACATGACAGTTTCAGCCATAAGAAATCAATCATCTTGCAATACAGCCTTGCAGCACATAAAATGCCCCAGCAATTACATTCACATGCATTGCTTGGACTCACTTATTCTAAAAAGTTGCTATTTTTGTACTCTGTTGGAAATGGAGGCATCAGAGAGGAGGAACTGATTGCACCAGTACTTTGTGTTAACACAGAAAATGTATTAATACTTGATTAAGTACAAAGTCCTTCATGCCTGGCCTCGAGATGTGTGTTTGATCAGTATTTGATCATTCTTTGACACTGAAGCTGGGAGTGACACATGTAAATAAATATAGGGAAATGTACTAGGAAACCCTTCATGAAAATAGTGAAAAGTTTTGCAAAATTACCATGATCGATAAGAGTATAAAGTTATGGCATTTAAGGTACACTCTGAACGAACTGCCCACACTGAGCTTTGTAAAGACCCTTTTTATTTAATCCAGAGTTGTGAGAGTTGTCTGTAAGCAAGCAGGGAAATAGAAAAAATTCTCTTCTTACACAAGAGTAGTTGAAGATTGAGGACAAAGCCATGTGAAAAGCTGGTTCTCTCAGTGCTGTAGCTCTTTTTTGGGTTTGTTTTGGTCAGTTAAAAACCACAATTGCACTACTGATGGCTCAGAGTGAACATGAATGAGTGGATACTGTTCTCTGAACTGGCACCATCACTAAAGTTTCCAAGATGTCTTCTGAGGCAGAGAGAGAGTAGCAATAAAAACCTGTGGCTGGGCTCTCATTTTACATACTGGAAAAGAGAGGAACCATCTCTACAACTTGAAAAAAAGAAATATAGAAAAGCTTTTTGTGTTCTAGTTCATTAATAAATACAGGATTGAGTTTAGTATCTTAAGACCTGTTTAGATTAATGTTTCTTGCCCTGTTGGTTTAAAAGGCAATTTTAAAGTATATGGGTTCAGATGGGGCAATTGCTGCTGTGCTTTCCTGAAGCAATTTCTCTTGTTGAGGAGCTTAAAATTTAATAGTTTGAGCAAGTAAAAATTTTTTAACTAGATAGCTGTGGTTTTGTCCAAATCTGAAATGACAGTTTACAACTTGATAAGCACGAGTGCTGCAGAGCTGAAGTCTTTGTGTCCCCCAACAGCTTTTTTTTCTGCCAAAGTCACTTTGACCCAACCTTTTATTTTATTTTAGGAATTAGTCATTGCATCCTTCTGTTTTTAATCAACCTAACTGGTAGAAAAAGAAAATTAAAGAAAAGCTGAGACTTGTACCATTCAGTCTGCTGATCACAATTGTGGTGTATGGTTTGACGTAGGTACTCAGCTGTTGTTGCTGGTTGTCTCTGCAGTAGTTCTTTTAATGTTAAAAAAGAGGGGGTTTTATTTGATTGTAAGCAGCATCCAAACCAACCAAAAATGGCATTATCCCCCAGTGCCTCTGCCTGGTGGTGGTTGGGACTGAATTAGATTGTCGTGGCAGGCTGAAACCCTGGCATTTGGCAGAACTTGAAAGGGGGGTGAATGTCCAGCTCATTGCTGGTGGCAAAGACTTGGGCTGTAATCAGGACTGTGAAACTCTTCCCTTACTTTGCTGGATGCTTGCCATTAAAAATATTTTGGTGTAATATGTGCTGAATTCTGACATGTGGGCAGTGGCATTGGTGCCGTCAGTCACAGAGACTCTGGGTTTTTTGGGAGCCACAAGCAGTGGTGTCAGGCTGTTTTTACATCCCTTTAATCAGATTGGGTGTTGTAAAATCATTCTGAGCAACCAGAAGAGCTCAACTTCCCTAGAGGGTTCCTGAGGGGGCTTTCCTGGCCAACTCAGTCAGCTTAAATACACTGCATTTTGTGCTTGTCATTACCAGGACAGACTAATTACTGCATTGGTGACAGCCAAAGTCTGCTGAAAGAAATAGCAGATGCCAAACCCAGCCTGAGCTGCTGAGCTGAGCGTGGCTCCCTCACTAAAGTGGCTTGGCCAGAAAGGATAAAACCATGTGACTAAAAACCCTACAGGTCTGTGTTTAGAGACCACATTTGAGGCAGTGAATGACCCACCCCTGGAAATCCTCAAGGCAAGGTTGGACTGGGATCTGAACAATTTAATCTAGTGAAAGATGCCCCTGTCCATGGCAGGAGGTTGGACTGGATGACCTTTAATGGTTCCTTCCGGCCCAAACCATTCTGTGATGCCGTCTCCAGCTTGTGCCTTGGCAGCACTGATCAGGGATTTTGATAACAAAAGACTTCCTCAGAGGTAATTATCACTGTGTTTTCACAGGCTTTGTTGAGTGGACAATTTCTTGTCCTGTGGTCATTGGGGCAAATGTGTTCTCTGTGTGACTCAGGAGACACAGGCAATGCTCATTGTAAACCAGTAAGGTTTTTGCAGGGCACAGGCAATTATATTTCCATTGTTTTAGTGGGGATGCTTGTGAAAGACAGACTGGGTTTTGAACATGCAGCTTCCATCCTGCAGAGATCTCCCCTCTACAATCAGTCACTGCTGTAGCCATGCTGCTGCTTGTACCACCAGCTCTTCACTTGAGTGGCTGAATATCCTGAGTCCAAAGTGGTTTTCCTTTGCAGCCTCAATGTTTTTGGCGTAGAACAGTTGATGTGATGTTGAATGATCAGTGGTCTGGGTGGCCATAAAGTCCTGTTTCTGTTCTGTCAGAGGAGTGCAATAACACATCCTGTAAAGCATAGAAAGAAGGTGTGAGAAATGCAGCTCTGCCAGCTGTAATGCTGAAAAAAAGGCTGGAGTGGTTTTGGATTCAGGTTAGCAAATAACTGGCAAGCCAGTAGAGCTGATGCTTTTTTGCTGCAGAAAATTCCCCTGGAACATCATGGAACTGCTGAAAATAGTATGAGGGTTGAGCAAATTTCCCAGGTGATGTAGGAGGGTAGCAAGGAAATTCTTGAAGAGAGGAAGCCATTGGGAAGGGGTGATTCCACGAAATTTTGTGGGATTGTGTTTTTAAAGAAGATAAAGCAAAACAAAAAAAAGCATGTGGGTTTCATAGATGTTAGTATCTCTGTGCAATACAGTGTTTCGAGCTATGATAAAGTTTTGTGCTGAAATAGTAGATGTAATTTCAAGTAAAGGGATTCCTCTGGCACGCACAGGGTGGGCTTTAGTGCACGTTGGCAAGGAGAGTGGCTGAGCTCTGCAGAGTGAGATGGAGAGAGGACAGCAAATGACTTTGGGGGAGAATTAATGGCACTTGTTTACAGCTCACATCTGAGCTCTCAATCTGAAAGATCAGCTTTCCTCAGAGGATGATGCGTGTTGCTGACATACCTTTTCAAGCCTGAGGACAAGTCAGAGGGCTGATGAGATATTTGGACTTTAATTATTATTATTTATTTTTAACTCAGTGTAGGTGGGTAACAGGAGGCAATTGGTGTCCCTAGTATCTCTGCCCCTCGTGGTACTCTGCCTCCTGGGAGACCAGCTGCGTGGCTCAGGGTGGCTACCAGGAGACTTTGTGATTTAGAAATTTAAAGGGTAAATCCAATGGCACACAGTGTTTTCAAAGTGTGTAACTTAAAACATTTCTGAAAAGAGTAGCTCTTACTCTTGGACTATGAGAGTGGTTTTGGAATATGGAGGGCTCATAAAAATCAGGAAAACTTCTGGATTTCCAGGACCATCAAAATGTGCTCCTGATAAAAACCTGACTTTGTGCTGCCTGATATCTGGTGGAAGCTCCTCTTGTATTTGATAGATTCCTAATGATAGCATCCTTCATGCTGACTTTGCTGTTTAAAACATGACAACTAGAGCCATTGAAGATAGAATGCAGCGTCTCATTTCCAAATTCACTGTCAGTGGGCTTGGGACAAGTGTGAGGCTACTAGTCTTATGGAGAAGTGGTTCCCAGTGGAAAAGGGACACAGGAGAATGAAAAGTGAAAGAAAGAAAAATTCTATAGGAGAATGAGAAGTGTTATTAAATAACTGAAGAAGTATTTGAATAAAATGGGTAAATATCACTGTTTGTAATGCGACGGCTGGGTGCAGCTCTCAAAGAGGGTGTGGACTCACCTTTATTCCTGGCTGTGGTGCATAGCTGTATCAGCCCAAAACATTTTCAGACCCTTTTGCAGGTGCCCTTGGCCTTCGGAGAGCTTGCTGCCCTGAGCAGTATGGTGATATGGGAGGGATGCTTGCTGTTCCCATGTCATGGGAGGACAAAATGTGGTCAGAAAAAGCTTCTCTTGTGCATTTAGAGTGATTGGGAAAATACCTCCAAGTAACAAGAGTCCTAAAATGATCCATTCTTGTTCTTTCCTAAAGGGAGTGGGAAAAAGATGAGAGCAGATGCTGAGCAGCAAGCACGAAGGATTAAGGTGTGTGTGGGTGTTTGGTGTTTATTGTCTTTCCTTCAGCAGCTGCTGGTTCTTCAGGCTGTTTTATATCCGTGTGTGAAGCTTGGTTTACTAGTGCTTTTAATTAATACTTCTGAGCTGAGTTGCCTCTTTTAGTTTACAGGGGATTTCAGAAGTCCATCCAGTTATGTAAACTGAAAATGTCCTTGCTCTCATGAAACGCTGCAGCTTTCCTGGAAGTTTGCAGTTCCCATTGATAAATTTTGTATGGGACAGTGACGCAGTAGGAGCCTCTCGTGTCAGTCTTTACTTAGTGCTTGTTCAAGCTGGGGACAAACCAGATGCCCGAGCAAATGCTGCTCCCCAGCTTTGGGCAGGCGCAGCCCTGGCTGTTTCCAGGCATGTGGTGGTGGTTGGATTGTGGGGTCTCTGTTCTGGCCTTGGCTACAGTTTAAAAATGCCGTTTTTTAAAGCACACCTGTCTCTTAGAGCCTTGTGTGTTCCAGGTCGTTATGGGGAGGAAACACAAGGAGGAGCATCCTGCTCAGGTTGGTGTGTAAGAAGCCTTCCAAGGAGACCATCTTGGAGGCTTCTGCCAGATTTGTTTTATCTGTTTATTTTTCTGCAGTTCTGTTTACACATGTGTGCAGATGTATGGGGCATGCATGGAGGCACCTCAGCCCTGAGTGCAAGGGAGAGCCTCCAGTCTGGGTTCACACTGCAGAAAACTGATGAAAAATAAGCTGCTGCCAAAAGGTCCCTCTGTCGCTGGCAGTGTGCTGGGAGTCTCTGCACTGACCTCTGCCCAGGTCCCATGACAGGGAAAAAGGGCTGTTCTTGGAGGAATCCTGCTCCTAGATCTATTTAGACACATCATGAAACCTCTCTGTAACACGTTTCCCTAGGCAATGTGAACCAGATCTACTCACACTGCAAAGTTTTTGACCCTGTGCTGGCTCTTGTCCCTGTACCATCTCTTCTCTTTTGTTGGCATGAACTAATAGGAATTCCACCCCACTTTATTCTCTCAGTTTGTCCACGGTAGTCTCTCCTGTGGCTGTGTTCTGGATTTGCAGTTACACTGGCAATGGGCCAGCACAGGGTTGGGTGGGGCTGGAGCTGGGAGCGGGCAGCAGAGCCTCTTCCAAGGACAGTGCTGGTTTAAACCCCTCTCATGATGGTGGCAGTAGGTTAAATAATGTGTTGAAACATCCACAGGGGAAGAAACTGAAACTACTGCATGTCCAAGGACTTCTGCCTGGCATTAAACATCATTCCTGATGAGCTGTACACATTTTTTTTTGTTCACATTTTGTTACTGCAGAAATTGTAAATATTTATAACCTACAACTTTGGAAATCTTGTTTTCCGGCACAATGTGCAACTTAAAACTGCATTAAACTGATTGGGATGGGTTTACTCCAAAGCACTGTTACTGGGTTTTTTCCTCTTCAAGTTTGTGTACATTAGTGTAAAATTCTGGGAAAAGTCTCTGCACGATGAGGGTGAGAGGCTGCTAGAAATTTACTGGCAACTCACATCTGGTTTTGACCTGGTCCCCTGCCTGTCAAATTGGTGGAAGATCTTCCAATTACTTGTAAATCTTATCTCCTTAAGTTGTTTTTCCTCTGGTCTTTAAATTTTTGGGTCTTTGCCAAACCCAGCTAGGGCAAGCACAGGACACATCCCACTGCTCCCCCAGCTCCTTTGTCACTGAAGGGTGATGTAGGGGTTGAGGTTACAGAAGCTGCAAAGTCAAAGACCTCAGCCCTTTCTGGGGGACCCTGTGCTGGGTGTCTCCTTTCCCCCTTCTATTTTGTGAGGGAAGTGCCTTCTCTTTTCCTTATTGATTTGCCTGCAAAGCAAGAAGGTCACTTCCTTATTTGATACTGCGAGAGCCAGGGTAGAACAGGGGCTCTTGCAGTGGGGAGCACCAGGGATGAAATGGGTGTTCCCCCAAGTTCTGACAAATCTGAGCTCTTGGTGGAGCTCTGGGCTGTGGCTTGCTGGACCTTGTGCCCTCCCACTGGTGCTAGTGTAGTGGAGGGGGTCCTGCTGCAGCCCATGGAGAGCAGCAGCCCTGCAGGGCACTGGTGTGCCCAGGTGTGCATTGGTGCCTCCCTTCCAGCCCCTCATTGGCAGTGGTTTTCCAATGTGAAATGCAGAGTGGTCGCTGTGCTGATGGGCAGGCAGGGCTTCGGTGTGGATAACATTAGAGCCAAACACAAACTGGGCTGTGTCTTGTGGTGCTGCTGTGCTGCCACCCCATGTTTCTGGCTGGAGGGGAGCTTGTCCTTCCTTGCAGCTCTGTTCTAGAGCATCAGAGCCTTGAGGCTTTTCTGTTTAATTCTGTTTCTTTCTTCCTCACACAAGGATCAGTCTTTCTTATTCATATTCCGATGAAAACAAACCAGAAAATTCCCATATGCTAAGGACACTTTCAGCCACCTCTGGCACAGCTAAGGAAGCCTGTGCTTGGGCGAAGTTTTGCAGAGGCAAGCAACTGCTTTGTTTTATGAAATCTGCATTTAAAGGCTATGTTTGCCATTTGGTCACCAGCTGACTTAGCTTGAAAACCAAAGGCCTCCTTTGACTTCATAAGCTTTCAACTCATGTGTGGCACCTACAGAGACTGACTTAGCAAAGTCAAGTTTTCCAGTAATAATAATTTCATTGTAAGAATAAGGGTGTGAGTCACATAGGATTAAACACATGGCGAGAATGTCAGTTTTTCAACTACATGGATTATTTGGAAGCTGATGGATGATTTTTCATAACACACTCATATTCTTTCCTAGGTAAAAAAGTCTAAAGGAATTGCCCCATTGATTAAAATAGCAGGCATCTACTGTATTGAATTTGAAACTAATTAATTTTGATTAAATTGCCTTCCATTTAACATGCCATGTGAAAAAAGTAGGTCTTCTGAAGACATCCAAAATCATACTTGAGGTATGAGAAAAAAGAAAAGATGAAGTTTATATCTGCAAGAGATGAATCACCTGGGTTCACACTTTGTTTTGGCATTTCTTGCTTATATCAAATCAAACTTGCAATCGTCATGGATATTTGCAAAACAAGTCAAGATAATGCTGTCTCAGGGATAAGACGGAATCCTCGATTCCCAATCCCAGCCTGGAAAAGGCTGTGCCCTTTGAGTGAGTGGTGATTGCTCATAACAGGAGAGTTATGAAGAAGTGAGGCAGCGTCTGCCTGCCCCGTACAGTAGTTGTGGCTGGAGGAGGCATGAGAGCACAGGGCTCTGGTTTCTTTTTGCTGAACACTGATACCTGTTGTTCATGTGAATGAATTCCTACCTTCTAGTTGATATTTTTTAATGCCTATTTCTTATGTATTTTTGTCAACTGGCAGACATCAAAGCTGTTCTACCCAGAAAAAACAAGAGAGATAGGGAATAGCAATTGTTTCAAATTAGGTCTTAATGAGGTGCAGATGTTGAGCTGTGCTTGCTAGAATTTCTTTGAAACTACATATGGTCTGGTAGTTCAGGGGTAAGAGAGGGGCTGGGAGGTTTTTTTGGTTTCATTTTCTCTCCTGTGCCATTTGCATGACATGTTAGATTAGGGCTGAATGTAAATGAAGGGCTAATACCCTTCTCGGATCTCTGGTCTTGCAAAAGCAGTGTGTGTGTAATTTTGTTAGTGAAGCAGATTTTGTTAAGCACCTGGGCATATGTAAAATACATCTTTCTGCTTTCCCTTGGTGTTTTGTATTGCTGAGGGTTGGAGGTGAATGGTGGAGAGCAGAGGGGCTCTGAAATATGCAGAGACATCCCAACTGTCTAGAAGTACTTTGGACTTTTCTGATCTAAAACGTATGATTGTATTTTAACAGAACTGGCATAAAGGATGTTTAAAATGCATATGGCTCTCTCTGCTCTGTTAAACTTGGTAAAATGTGAAATCTGCCTTCTCCCACTAGTTCTTGCATTTTACTGCTCTCTGGGGTGAATCTCAATAAATAACTGGGAACCAGATCAAAGGCCCATCTTTAAGACTGTTTATAAATGCCTGTGTTCTCTAGAAGAGATGATTGTGCACGTTGGAGGACACGGTTTGGTCTGAACAAAATGATATGTGTAAGGCCTGCTTTAAAATACATCATGTTTTGGTGGCTTTTTTTCTCATCCCAAAGGTGCTGAACCTCAGAGCTTGGCTGAACTCGATGGGATTTTCAGGCTTTTAGCACATTTGGAAGCCACACTTATCCATGATTATTGAGCTGAGTAGGAAGCCATGAGGAGTGTTTTGAAGCTGCTTCAACCCTTGGTGAATAGAGGGATGCGGTTGCTGGTGTCTGTCTCCTGCCCTGCTGGGTGCTCCCAGCAGATTTGTCTCCTCTGGTTAAACTGCTGAGCCCCAAAGCTTCCATTGCCTGCTGTGAACCCCAAAGGAGGGAAATGTTCGCAGTGTTTGTGCTGTAACACTTTGTGCGGGCCTGTATCTCCACAGTGAATTTCTCCGGTGTTGTTTGCACGTTTGGCATTAGTCCTCCTGCTAATTAATGTGAAACAAAGCCCTTGCAGTCCCTTTGATGTGGTCTTCTGCCTTTCTTCCTCCTCCATGTAATGTTAAGCCTTTTAAATCTAGATGGATAAATGCACTATCTATGGCTGTAAAAGCACTAACATAATTAAACTTTCAGTAAAAGGGCTACACTTTGTTAGCTCAAAATCAGACCTGGGAAATAACAAGTAAACTTCAGCATCTCTGAGCTTTCTCCCTGTTCAGTAGGGGTCAGGGAAGGTATGATGTGGCTCATTTGCTGCCCAGAGCCTCTCTGCAATGCAAAATTGCATTTCTGGCAGCAGGTTAAAGCTGTTGGACCTGGGCTGGCAATGGGTGCAATTGCATGAACGAAACGGTGGGAGGAAAGAAATGGGATTTTGTGTTGGCGTCGATATTGAGGCACCTAATGTCATCCCACATTGGATGATCAGATTCAGCTCGCACATTGAAAGATCTCTAACCAGATAAGGAAGGAGGTTCTGCATCATCATGCAGGCTTTACTGAGTTTGGCTGGCTCCAAGAGGAGCTTTTTGATCCAATTTGTAGAATCACAGAATAGTTTGGGTTAGGAGGAACCTCAGAGATCATCTTGTTCCACCGCCTACCATGGGCAGGGACACTTTCCACTATCCCAGGCTGCTCCAAGCCCCATCCAGCCCGGTCTTGAACACTTCCAGGGGTGGGGCAGCCGCAGCTTCTCTGGGCCACCTGTGCCAGGGCCTCACCACCCTCTCAGAGTAAAGAATTTCTTTCTCGTGTCTAATCTAACCATGTCCTCTGTCATTGGGAAGCCATTCCTCCTTGTCCTGTCAGTCCATGCTCTTGTCGAAAGTCCCTCTTCTGCTCTCTTGTTGCACCATTATCTTGGTGCAAAGCTGACTTTAAGGAAATACAGGTCCAGGCAGTCATGTGTAGTCTTGATTTTTTAAATTTGTCTTTAGCTGGTATTAGTAAGTTTTCACTACATAAAGTTACCGTAAGCTGCAGGTTCGCACAGCTCCTCTTTTGAGGGAAGGCAAGAAGGAATATCTGATCTCTGAAAAAGAGGTGTCATCTTCAAATGAAGGTTAGTGTGTCCTTGGGATGTTGGGTAGGAATGTGCATTGCCCCAAATTGTGTAGAGGAAGAGTTGTAAGAGTTCCCTGACCCCACCAGTGGGTGCTCAGGGGTGGAGCTGTGGGGCCACCTGAGGCACTGGGCAGAGTCACGGTTTGTCTGGATTTCTGGAATAAAAGAGCTCCAGATGCACTGTAGTTTGGAGTGGCCATTTGTTGACCAGGTAGCCGGTAGTTATGAAGTATTTCATATTTATCACCTCTTTTCCTTTGTGAGATTTTTATGTAAGTTATGTGATTGCAAAGGAGCAGCATGGTTGTAATCTCAGCTCTGGATAACAGATGCTGAACACTCCCAGATTACAGATTAGATTTATTTTTTTAAGGCCAGAAAGAATTATTAGGGTTGTTAAATCTGTGTTTGATATCTCCCAGCGCAGGATTTCTTCCAGAAACCAGATTAAAACCTCTAATTTTGGAGAGGTATCTAATCTCCTCTGTGAGACTCCAAGCAGTGGCAAGTCATCCATCACAGACCGAAATAGTCAAGCAATGATGAGCTGGCAGCAGGGACTTCAGATTTGGGTTTGGAGCAGCACCCAGGCTTCACATTCTTGCTCAGAGCTTATCTGGTAAACCCAGACCTCTGGAGCCTGTGGATTCAGTGTGGGAGCTGAAGTGAACAGCCTTCTTCCTCACATGGCTGCACAGAAGCTGCTTTGTCACTTTCTATGTGTATTTGAGTACAGAATAGAGCAATGTACCTGAATTTTGGGAAGGATTGAGTGCAGGTGCTGATATTTTACACTATATGTCAAAACTCTGTTTGATTCCTTGCTCTTCCATGTGCACATCCCAAATAATGGTGAAAACATGACCAGGAACAAAATGTGCCTGGAAGCATCTCTTTGTCATTTTTTTTAAATTTAATCCATGCCACAGGCATGTAGGTTTAAATTTTCCCACTTCTTCCATTAATCCTTTTGTTACTCTTGAGGAATTGGGATGAAGCAGCAGCTTGTACTGAATGGAGTGAGTGTACAAGTGCCCCAGCTCGTGTCAGCAGCTGCTTTTGAATTTCCTGAGTGAGAAGTGAGAAGCTGCAGTGACAGAATAACCTTCACTACTAGGGAATGTCACACCGCCCATGGGAGAGCAGTTTGGTAACGGAGGGAAAGAGATCTAAAATGAGAAGAGAGAGCATAAATTCAACAAGCTTGACTTAATGGTTTTCATTGAAAGTTCAATTTACCCACTGAGAAATAGAGCAGTTCGAAGGGGAAAGGCTGCATTGTTCATTGACAGACAAAATGCATGTGTGCTGTCTGCTATTTTTTAAATATTAGGTACTTTATAGGGATTTGAAAGATACCTGATTGCAAATGGTAAACTTCATCCTTAAGTGGGATATGAGTGGCTGTCATTTGAGGACAAGTAGGGCTTAGATGGTCCAGAGCTGTATTTGTAAGGTGGGAATATTGACATCGCAGTGATGGAAGTTGCAATGTCTACTGACAAGGCTGGGCAAGATTAGAAAAATCAGGTGCTGGTAAAATATAATGATTATGGGGATATTAACTGTTAATGAGGTGTTTTCTAACTGGTGAAAAGCTGCAGAAAGAGGTTTTGTGACACAGGAATCCTTCTTCTCTGCTCTTTGCACAAAGAACTTTTCTTCATAGGAATTTCTGTCATTAGGAGCTGACTTTGGGTTGAGTTTCCCTTTTGTATAAAATTCTCTGAACCTTTTGTAAGAGACTACTAATGATTTCTTTATTTGGCTTTGCTTATGTTTCAGATAAATCTTTGCTGCAGTGGCTTTCAGAGCCTTTTCTCATTCTTGCTGGCTGACAGCAGACCACATCTCATTTTCTTGTTTAGGTTTCTGCTTGCTTTGTTCCAGGCACTGGCATGCTGGCATGGAAAATGGTCAAATTTTCAAAAATGCTAAAATCCTGACTATCTAGTATTGTGGCAAGAGAAACATTCGAGTCACGAGTGGCTGCTTCATTCCCTTGCCATCCTGGGAAGAAAGAGAGTGTTGGCTCCAGAAGGGATGTCCTGAGATGCAGGTCAGTGCTGGGCTTTGGAGAGGTCAGCTCAGGCAGTGCAGTGGTGGCGTGAGCCTGGACAGTTCCTTGTGAAAGAACCTCGTGCTGGTGGCTGCTGGGGCCCTGTCTGAGCCTCTCAGATTGCAGGGCCAGGCTGAGGATGGACTCATTGCTGTGTTTGCTTTCAGATGCAGTTGGGAAGGGTTGTGTTTGCTGCCCACAGACATTCCTGGAGCAGGAGTGCCAGCCAGACCCACAGTGTTGTTTTCTCTCCATCACTGCTCAGCTCTGGTCTGAGAAGGAACTTTGGGAGAAACAAGGTGTGCTTGGTTCAGTCGTGGTGATCTGAGTTTGTGCATAGCCTGGGCTCAGAGTTACACAGGGAGGGAAGATGTGCAAAACACAGCAAGTAAGGATTTTGCAAAGCAGAGGGCTTTCCTAAAAAGTCAGTGTGGATGGCATGGATTTCTCTGGTCATGTCACTGGTGGACTGGCAGCACGCTCAGTAAAACTTGGAGAAGCCACACACAAAGTAAAGATCTCACTCAGCATTATCAGCTCTGGTGGATTGACAGACTTGTCCTGGCTGACCCTGATCTCTTAAGGGGCTAATCACAAAATCAATTGCAGAGTGAAAACAAGCAGTTAACTTGGAAAGGACAAGACAAGAGTCCCATCAAAATCCCACAGGGTGTCAGAACTGGAAGTGCCTCGTTTTGTGTCAGCAGCACCAGCCAGACACTGTTTCTTGGCCTGTTGCTGGTTATTAAACTGACTACAACCTACATGGTGGCTGGTTTGCAGCCTGGGGCTTGCATGACACCCCAGAATTCTTTCTAGCAATTCAATTAATTAACGTTTTATTGCAAAATAAACTAACAAACAAAACCCTAAACCATAATGGCAGGAGTTTTAAGGATTTTCTCTCTTTTAGTTTTTTTGTAAGGCTTACATTCTAGGAACTTAATCAGGTTGGAGCTTTACCTTTATTTTGCATACTGAACGTGACCTTTTGGCATTTTCTTCTGAAACTCTGCAACTCCAGTCTGTGGTGAGGATGAGTTGCAAGCTTTACATGAAAGAAATGACTTGTGTAGGATAACTCAATGACCGTGAAGTTTATATTATGCATTTGTGTGTGCAGTGGGTTGGGAGTTGTCAGGGGTCTGTCTCTGCTGCTGGAAGAGGTTCTGTGTCCCCAAGGATGGCACTGTCCATACTTGTAGCACCATGCAGCTGTTCCGTGGGACTCTTTGCTGTTGTTCTCCATCACGGTCCCTTTCCATGTCAGGTCTCTGTTCCTGTAGTGCTGGAGGAAGCCACCCCTCTGCTTCCCCCCTCTCTGCCCCCAGGGTGCAGTCCTGTGGTCACCAGCCCTTTTCTCCCTTGGGCTCAGCCCTGCTTTGAAGGCTCACCAGCATGGGACAAGTCAGCATTCTATGTGGGGAATTTGGGCAGGTCGGGTGCTGCAGGGCAGAGAAACAGCAACAAGCAATTCTTGTCCTAGTTTTTATCTCCATGCCAAGGATGGGAAAATTATGTTTTCTTTTGCCTTCAAGTAAAGATTCCTGTCTCTTCTTCAGCTAGGGTGAGTTTGGTGGTTGTGTGGCATTTCCTGTCCTTGCCTATGTCTTGGGTTAAAGGATGGAAACTGTTATGATTTTGATGTGACCTAGAGAAAAATGGTCTGATCTGTGCAGGGTATGTGAGCGTTCTGCTGGAAAGGAAGCTCTTTATAGCCCTTTGTGTTGACTGCTCATCTTCATCTCGGGGAGGCTGGTGGTTTAGGGCACATATATGAAATTGGATATTCAGCCTCCATCTCTCAAAGGAACTTGTTAAACTTAACTGTGTTGCCCCAGCAGCTCTGTTCCATAGTTCAGTAACAGCTCTGGATGATGTTCTGATCATGTCTTGCATTTCATGGTGCTGCAGTGCTAAGGAGATGTGCTTTATATGCCTTTTCCTGGAGGTAATGTTTGAAGGAATAGAAAAAAAATCCAATTTTTCTACTGAATAGAAGGTAAGGAAATGATGGAACGGGTGGTATGTTCCTAGTGCCTCCTATTTAACTGGAGAATATTGATCAGGGCTGTTTCTTCTGCTATCCTGTAACACTTTCCCTCCTTTCCCCTGGTATTCCCACATGCTCCCAAACCATACCTCTTTGCACCAGTGCCTGGAGAGTGACAGTCATGGCTGTGAATGATTTCCCAAGATCAGTCTGGGCCCCTCACAACAGTGATTGGTAGGTGATCTCTCCCTGTCCTTATCTCAACCCAGAACCTTTAGCTGTGTCTTGTCCAGCTGAGGAGGGGATAATGGAGTAGCTTTGACCCAGAGACCAGCCAGGGTCAACCCATCACACAGAGACATGATGCACAAGGGTTGCAGGACGGAATCCATATTTATTATGTATTAAATGAGGCTTTGTATACTTGTATTTGAATTTTAACTTTTCAAAGAAGGACTTTGATTTTCAGCCATGGAATTGGTAATCACAGAATCTTAAATTCCTGGGCTTTCACCATAGTTCAAGTGTATCTTTGAAGTGTTTTCAAGTTGTTCAGCCCCTGTTGCATTCAGGTCCTCCTTTTCCCAGCCTTGGCGATGAGGATGGGAATCTTCTCTGGTGGAAAGTAAGATTTTTATCCAATTCCCTACTTCCAGGAACTGCTGTCTGCAGGGAAAATGCCTATTCTAGAATAAGATTTTGAAAAGCTAACATGGTGATTGCTAACGTTGATAAAGCTAAGACACTGTTAGTGTTTGACTGGGGCTGCACAGCTTCTTGTTAGTGGTGACGCCTTTGAGTTGGTCCCCTGGTGCTGCCAGTGCTGAGCAGACAAGACATCAGTGGTGGTGGTGGTGTGGCACCAGATGGGACAAGCACAGGGGATGACTTTCCCCATGCTTTGTGCTCATGGAAAAAACCATAAAACCCCTTTACAGCTTGCTTTTACAGTGTTTAAAGACCTGGGGCTGGGGTGCTTTGTAGCACTGCAAATACCAGAGATAATGGGGATGTGTGTTTGCCTCTTTACTGTAACGTGCTTGTGCCTTTCCAGGACAGCAGGAATCCCTGTAAAGCTGCCTCGTGTGCTTATGGGGCTTTCACTTGCAGTGGTACATGTCAGCTGGAAGGGAGAGTCTTTGCATGGTCTCCTAATGAGCAGAAGGGAAAAATGTGCACAGCCATCCCATACCCTTTTTGATGGGGAGAGGGAATGGGACAAAGGTTTTACACATTGCTACATGTCCTTTGTTAGTGCATGGCTGATGCTGCCTCTGGGGGTTCTGTTGTTTCCCTGTTCAATTTTGCCCAAGACAGATACCAGCTCAAAGACCCTCATCTTTTTTTTTTTTTTTTTCATTTTTTTCCCCTCTGTGAAACTGCTTCCCAGGGAGCCTGAACCATGTGCTGGGGGTTCCCAGGGAACATGGAGAGGGAGGCCCAGCTTTGGGAAACTTATTTTATTTATTTTTCCCCTGTCCTGCTGCTTTCTCAAGCCAGCTATCTCTGAAGTCAGGGCAGGAAATGAAAGGGCTCAGAGGTCAGGGGTGCCTGGGGAATGCTAAGGACCTGCCTGCCGAAAGCCTGCGGTGACTCTCCAGGCTTGGACACAAAAGCAGGAGGCTGCATATACTTAGAAACGTTTCTAGCTTGATTCATTAATAGCCAAGCCAAAAAAAAAAATTAATGCGCAGCCCTTCCCAAAGGGGAATATAACTTTGTGTTGAGCTGGGTGCTGTATTTGGAGTGCAGAGCTGTGTTTTGGGTAGGAGCAGTGTGGCTACTGCAGGAAATTCCATGCAATGCTGTTAAAGGTCTATAGGGATTACCTTTGGAGCTGTGTCCTTGTTCCTGTCTTTAATTTGCTCATCAGCTGTCGTCAAATACTGCAAGGTGCTGTAGAGAACTTTAATTTCAAACTACAATTGTCCTCTCGTAGTTTCCTGGTGATATTCGATGTATGAGAGGATATTTTAAACCATTCTCTTTATAAATACTCAGGAGTTGGGCAACAGAGCTCACAGCATCAGTAGGGAGGGCTTTTGAGCAGCTTCTCAAAGGATTCCTGGTTCTTCAGGGCATGACTGGAAATGGAAGATGCCTTACTCAGTTTGAGCCTTGGTTTAAGCTAAGACTTATTCAAACACTGTGATGTGCCAGTGTGTAGTGTCCTGTCCAAGCTAAAACCACTTAAATGAGGTGGTGGACAAGGCAAAGTGGAAGGATGTGCAGTGCCAGGGACCAGGGTGCATGTCTGGGAAGAGGGGATTGAAAAACAGGAAAAGTTTTTCTATAGCACCCTGCCCCTGGCTGGCCCCATCCAAGAGCCCATCTGCACCCTCCTGTGCTGTACACAGCATCTGCAGCCACGACTGCCAGGTGTTTGTCCTCTTCATGCCTGCCCAATCCCTTTTGGGCTGTCAGGAGAGCCTTCGCAGGTTAAACAGCTCTGGCTCTTTAGAAGACTGGCTGTTATTGGGCTGTTTGACACCTGTGTGTGTTCAGTTTAGGGGTGGACTGAGAAGTGATGAGCTCCTGGCATGGTCAGAGGCTCCTGATGTGCTGCAGCTGCTTTGTCCCAGGAGGAAGCTGAGGTTGCCCAATCATCCCCACCTTGCAGGGATGCAAGTTTAACAAAATGCTCTGAAGGATGGTCCTCAAGGGTTTTGCTTTTTTTTTTTAGTTAGGTATTTTCAAATAGTAATTGTTTATTTTGCACCCCTGCTTCCAAGCTGTGCTGGGTGCATCTGCCATGTGGGTGCAGACACATTTAAACTTGAAGAGTTTTACCTTACAAGGATATTTTCCCAAGTGTTAATGAAGCTTTTTCACCATATGTGTTAGTGATCTTGTGAGAATTCCAGTGGACTACCAAGAAAAAAGTTTGGAAATTAATATTTCCATTTTTTGCATTGCCTTCTCATGGTTTGAAATAATAGCAAAGTGAGCTTTTCAATTAGAATTTTGGTTAGCTCTCCTTTATGAGTAAAAAATTCAATATCTGCTGTGCAGGTTTCTTTCCTGGATCGAATTACTTAACTTAGTTCCATATATTATTTTTGCCTGAAATATCCCAGGCTTCTTTGTTTTACAAGTTTTTTTCCTTTCTTTTGCTTTCTGTTACAATTTTTGTATTGTATGACTTAAAAAAAAGAAAGCTGCATGTGGTGTGCTTTTTTGGACACTGCTAATGAGCAAACATTTGTAAACCATTAACTTAAGAATTAGTAAGAACAGATAAGAACAGTCTTGGTGATTCTGTCAAATTAGACATTTGCTTTGTCTTAGTAGAACACTTTCCAAGTCATAAGCAGATCAGCTGCCAAACTGCCATTGACTTTTTGGAGGAGTAAGATGCATTTCTGCCTAACACAGCATCCTCTTAATGGGATGCACCTTCTTGACCTTCTGTGTTTATACAATTGTATGTGTTTATAATTGTATGAGATTTTTATTATTTAATTATGATGTTCCAAAGGAATGGTTAGTAATCACTGGTATTCCTCCAATATCCCTGAAGGTGAGCTCTCCTGTGGCCTTGTACTGAATGCTTTGTAAAGAAGATTGTGTGTAAAGTACTCTGCAGTCTTAAAAAGAGTTTTTTTTTGTTCTGTTGGTTTCATAACACAGAATCCTACATGAGGTTACAACTGATTGTCAGCATTTGTAAAAGCTTATTTCTACTTGTATTTAGAAAGAAATTTTTGCTAAGTTTTCAGATGTAGAGCTCTAAAATAATTTCATAGAGCAAACATACATTTAGCATTACCTCAGTTCGTGTTGCAACTCCATAGGAAAACAAATGATCTTTGTCAAAAATAACACAGAGCTGGTGCCAGTGCTTCTATTGCTCAATTCTCACATTTATTTCAAACAAGCACCTTCATGCTTGTGAGCAGCTGCATGTGGGCATCTGCAAAACCATCTTATCCTTCCCATCCTGAGTCCCACTCATAAAAACGGTTTTTAAAAAATGCAGGAAGAGGTTTGGCTGGTAGGACGCTTCTACTACATGGATCATTAGGAGGTTTTGTACTTCTGTCTTGGTTTGGTTGGGCTGTTGCTTTATGAATCGAGAGATTTTTGGGTAAGGAGTTACCTTTGGCACTGTGTTTGTGCAGTACTTGCCGTAGTTTTTGTGTGTGACTGGGGCTGGGTAACGCTGGGGTACTGAAAAATACAAATGCTTGTAATATGGATAGAATTTTCCTGGCAGGGCTATAAGCTGCCATCTTTCCCAAGAGGGTAATGGATTTCCCTTATGGATGGTACTGGTGTGTTCACTTCCCAAAGCTGTTGGATTTCTTTTCTTCTCTGAAAATGTTGTTTTGTTCTGGAAAAACCACCAAAGGACACCAACACTTCTCTTCTCCCTCCTTGTTTCTGGGTCTTGAGGAAGCCTAATGCAGAGCCAGGGGCTGAGCTGGGGAGAATGGTGTTGGCACAGCTGCTGTGGCTGTTGCTGCTGCACGGTGATGCCACAGCAGACCCTGTGCTGCTGAAGCCACTCTCTCCTGAGGACACTCATAGCTAAGGAGCAAGCTGTCATTCCTCAAGGGTCAGAGAGGAAACATTATGACTTCTATAAGTACAGTGATACTTCCTTTTCATTAATGGATCTCCTGGTGCTGAATATTAAGAATGAGTTTTTAAGAATGAAACGAGCGGTCACGACTGTTCTTTGCTTTAGAAGATATTTTAAGTGTTTGTAATATAATCTGTGGTTCGTGGTCTTAGCAGTAGTTTTTCAGAGTAGCAAAGAGTCAATGGAGGGGTCAATTACACATGCACGGAGAGGAGGAGTTGGGAGAATAAACACGGGGAAAAATATTTTGTGTTGCAATAAAAATAAGCAAAGTTCTTCTCATGGGCTCTTGAACTCTGTGCTGGGTTTGATGGGCAGCATGAGGTTTGCAGCTGTCATTCTCCAGCCTCTTCATGGGGACGGCTTCGTAACCCGGGAGGTCTTTACATACAAGCAGCAGATCAAAAGCCAGAGGAGGAATTCAGGCTCTGGGCTCTACTCTGCCCATTAGGTTATGTGACTTGTTTTAACCCACTTCTTTTTTTTTTTTTTTTTTTGTTTAGAAGCATGTGAGGGAACTGTGTGCTGCTAGCACCACAACAGTTTCTGTGGTTTGCAGATGTAAATGCAGTGCTAACAACACTAACTAAAAGGCTCTGGCTGTGATTTATGGCTGGTACATATGGCAGTGAAACAATATCCCCCAGTGAGCGCGCTGGTATGAGCGGGATGCGCAGTGAGTCTGCCTGAGGAACAGGTGGTCACGTATCATCTGGGGGCTCCACATCTCCTGTGCTCTATGTTTTGTGTAGGGTGAAGCTTAATTTTCAGCTGCTGGCTGCCTTTGATGGCCCTGCTGGTTTGCATGGGAGAAGTGGCTGGTGCTGTGAAGGCACAAGGATTCTGCTTCTGCAGCTGTACTGGCAGTTTTCCTCTCCGTAGTCCAAACCAAATTTATCTCATGCAGCTTGTCAGTAGTAGCTATTTTCCCCTGCAGACAAGACAAAGGGATCAATGGCTGCTCTAACAGTTTTCCTTAGTTTGCGTACTGTCCTCTTTTCTAAAAAGGTTAGTGGATTTTATTACCAATGTGCAGCAGAAACTTTTTGACTAGTACCAGCAAACACCAAAATGTTTCTGTTCTGCAGTGAACTTCAAAGCAGGAGAAGCAGAACAAAGCTAGGAAGAAGATAAAAACAAACTTGCCAACTATCCAGGATGCTGTAAATCCTTTATTGATTCTGCTTGGGAAGATTTTCGTAATTCTACCAGACCGGGACTCAAAGTAATAAAAAACTTTGAAGGAATCTGTCCAATCATATGTTCTCTCTATCCTTGAATTTCATAAGCAGTGTAAACATGGAATTTTACCAGGCTCTAGTCCCAGGAGGAGCCTCTTACATACACAAATAAGAGCAAGAATGAGTGCTTTCCCCATTTTCATTTTTTTTCCTCCCTTTGCATGTTGCTTACCATTTGGATTTCATGGACTCATATATTTTCCTGATTATTATCCAAAAGGAAACCACAGTAATTAGGGAGGTTTTGATATATACAACATCCTATCATGTCTCCATAAAAGAGAAAATGATGATGATTTGACTTGGGGTCAAATAATTGTAAAACTCTATCTGACAGTCCTTCCCTTGGAGCTGTGCTCTTCATGGCAGCACTGTAGTAGCACCCTAGGAATGGGGAAGCTCTCAGACTTCCCTTCATGATGAATATCACCAGGACATCAGGGTAGTGTTAATTATTTCAATATTTAGGTGTCTGGAAAATTGCTTGTTGGGGTTTTGGGGGCATGTTTAGTTCTGGGGATTTTTAAAGAAAAAAGTAGAAACACTTTGAGATGTGTGTTTATTTACTCAGGACTCTGTTTCCTATTGAGAACATGATCCAACTGCATGGTTTTAAGTCTTCTGCAAATATTCCTGTGCTAGGTTTTGGAGTAGGAATGTTGTTGCTCTGAAGTGCACTTTTATGTCTGCATTGAGAAATGAGGTGGTCTGTGGACTTGCATAGAAAGTGAGCTGCTTTTAGATCTGATGATAAACTGAAAAATGGAGGTTAGAAAACTCTCTATAGTATAAGCCACTGTAATCCTGCAGTGTGAAGGGGAGAAATGGTGTGGTATGAGTGAGAGATGAGTGTGCTTTTCTTGGCAAGAAGAAAGGAAGAGAGACTCAAACTTCTCAGAGAATGAATTGATTGGACATAATCCAGCTGTGGACTTCGAAGAAAGTGAGATTTGCCATCAACTTGCTGAATCCTCATGATGTTTGTGCATCCAGGAGTTAACTCCTGGGTAAACAACTTTTAATATCCCAAATAATAATCTCATGTGGTTTTTGTGAAGTATCTCTCTGAAATGCATGGTTCTGGTCAATCTTGGCCCTTCCTTTGTCTCTTCCTTACCAGCCTTCCTCCAACTCCTTAAGATACAGTTGTCAAAGTAACTTAAAAGGTGTGGTGGGATGTTTGACTAAGCAGTTTCTATAAAACCAGGACAAGCCTGCAGGACACATCTTTTCAGAGCTCTCCAGGGAGCTTTTGTTGAAGTTAAATCTGAACATGTGTTGTGAAGAGCTGGGGTGTGTTGGGGTTTTACTCCACTATGTGGGGGTTTTGGGGGTTGTTTTCTAATGACAAGATACATGTGGTGTGTCCATATTGTAATTACCCAACAGCTGCTGAGTGCCAGGCAATAAAATAACAGACAAAATGTGGTGCAGATAAATAAAATAGTCTTGTGTGTGGGAGATGGATGAGTAATGATTGGGAAAGACGAGAGACATCTCGGGCTCACCTACATCTTGATACAGTATGTACGTCTCCTCCTTTCTCCAAAAGGAGACAGAGGACCTTTGAAGTGTGCAGAGGAGGATGAAAAGGGTGATGAAATTTAAGGGACAGCAAAGAACCGTTGAATAGAGAGCTCCTGCGTGTTTTCAAGTACCTGCCAAGAGCAGGAAGAGACCCCTGGCTATTTTGGTTGGCATGATTTGGGTTTTTAACCAGCCAAGACTGCAAACGCAGTTCCCCCCAGCACAGCTCCTAGAGTTGTTTCCTGCCCCCAGAGAAATCAAGCACAAGAGTTGGTGCAAGTGCTCAAGAGATGATCTTCTCAACCTGGGAAAAGCATTGTACCTATTCTGCACTATTGGACATGGGTTAATTATAAAGAGGACAGTCATCCCACACATGTTCATGTTTCAACTTCTTGCTAATGCTGTCATGTGCGTCAGCACAAGTGCCAACAGCAGAGCTCTGTAACACCCTCTTCCCCCAGCCCTGCCCTCCCTCATGCAGCACAGAATCCTGCTCATAGCCATGGCATGTGATATTAACCACCATGGAGAAAGCTGGATTTGTGGGTTTGGCAGACCATCTGTTGTGATGGCATGAGCATTTGCCCAGGCAAATCACTGCACATCTGGGCAACAGCTTAAAGCAGCACCTTGCTCCCACCAGGTAGCCCACGCAGGTAGGCAGTGCTCAAATAGTAGCTGTCCTCTAGTAAAAACCTCTTGTCTGCAAATTTTGAGGTGATTGTTTTGGGTATTCACTGGATTTTATTTTCACTAAAATAATCCAGTAGTGATTTTCTGGTTAGAACTAAGCTTGCTTTTTTGTTGTTTTTTTCTCTAAAACAAGTCTATAAACTGAGTTTTGTTTAAGCTATTTTTTGTGTGGCTGTGCCGCCCAAACCAAATAGATGTTGTGGTTTTCCAACTGATTTTGCTGGAACTCTGATGGGGTCTAAAGTTACATGAGGGCTTTTTTGGTTGGGTGATATTTTAAATCTTGGTTTTCTCCTATAGAATAAAAAGATACCATCTCAAATTCAGTCAGCTGCAGGCGTGATTTCCTTGTCTTAATAAAAATTCATGTAGCAGTACAAATGGTTGTCTCTTATGTTGACCCAGGATCTGGTCTTGCTTGTCTGCTTGTGAAGGGAAGTCTTTTTATATCAAAATAAGGGAAAAATTTCCAAATGTTAGAACCACTGATGTAAGATACCTGGACTCATATAAGACGCTTATGGTTTTTGGGCTCCTAAAATCTTGTTGGTATCTTGGGATCAAAGAACCCCTTGTTTGTAAGTAGTCTATGTCAATGATTGGCTCAGAATAATTTGCAATGTGTGTTTTATTGGTGCTGTTCAGTAACAACAAAATGCCTTTGGTTCTTTTATGTGCTACATTCATCTTTCTAGTTAAAGTTGTCCAATTAAATGGGCCAGAGAAGGGCAGAAACTGAGCTGAATTCATCTGCCTTAAATATCCCTATTCCCTGGGTCTGAGTCCATGAAGTAGGGCTGGTTAGAAGCCCCTGGGGAGAAGGAGCTCTCCTGGGGACAGGGGATCTCTTTAGAGGTTGTCATCAGCCTTTACTTTGGACTGTAAAGGGTTTGGGATAAACAACTCTAATGGAAAACTTTTTCCTTCAAAGACAAGTTGGGGCAGGTGAGAGGAATCCCACTCTCCAATCCTTATCAAACATGCTGGAATAATTTTGCTGTGCTTTGAGGCTTTCTCTCATAGTGCTGCGCCAAAAATAGTGAACTATCTTCAATTTACTCAAGAATTTAGTTTTTATAACTCCTTTCAGACAGAAACATGCGAACATGTTTCATAATTTCCTCTACAATTGTGTGTATCCATCTATGCAAATAAACAGGCTGCTGGAATTATTTAATGTTGGAGTGCTTTGAAAATGCAATGTGCTGTGTAAATGCAAAGTATCAACGATAGAGCCCTACGATTAATAAGGCCTTTTATTAAATAAATGCCAGTTCTTGCCAAAATTCCAGAGAGACTTGTGGTAGAGCATGTGTACTTAACAGGTCAGAATGTGAAAGTAATAACACACATTCTCAAATAGAAAACACATGTATTTGTTTTTAAACTTGGATATATTATTTTAAATTCTTAATACCCTCACCCTTCTTTGATTAAAGGGCCGTAGACTAAGTGGGGTTTTGTAAGAGATTTTCTAACAGATGTTCACTGCTGAGAACATTTCAAACTGAAGACAGAACAGATGAAACTCCGTAGAGGCAAATATCATATAAAATTGATCTTTAAACTTGGAAGTCTGTGGGAGATAAGCACAGTTTTTCTTCTCTTAGCATTGGTCCTTTGCACTGACTGGGCAGTTGCAGAAATCCATGTACACCAGTAGCAAGAGGAAAAAATGGGAAAATTGGTCTGTATTAAATGTTACTCTAGTCATACAAAGAAGTAACACTGTGTTAATCCCCATGCATGCCACTTAAATGAGCAGGTATACAAAATTATACTGAGGCTTAGGTCTCTCTCCTATCTCAGCTGCATCATCTTAAGTGGAAACATTGCTCAGATTGATGGAGCTAGTGTTATCAAGTGCTCCTTTATTAGTGTTAGGCTCAATTCTTGTTTCTGTTCAATTTATCAGCTCTTACTACAAACAGATTAGAAGCAATAGAAGCTTTATCTGACCTGAAAGCCTCGAGATTCAGCTGTGAATTATACTGTTTTGCTACACAGACCACTGGGAAAAAAACTGAGCTAATCAAGGAAATAAATTGCATGGACACTTAGAAGCTTTGGCTTTTGAAGGGAGATTACCTTTGCTATTCAGAGGGATGTGTTGTGGTAAATTCCTCTGTAGTGCTTTGGGGAGGGAGGTGGGGATGTGGGCTGGCTTCAGATGCAGAGCTTCAGTGTCCTGAGGTATTTGTTAGGATTCCAAGCATGACATGAAGGTGCCAAACAGCCTCCCTTGCTGCCTGTTTCAAAGTGGATGTTGTGTCAATTGCAAAGGAATCTGAGATCAAAATCTGTTGAAGCAAAGCTATAGATAAAGTCACTAAGCAAACAGAAAAACAACACTAAAAAAATAAAAATAAAACTCAAACAACAACAAAACTAAACAAAAGATGAATCAAACCAAACTAAAAAACCCTAAAACTAGAGAATGTATCTACTTCAGTGTTCTAGGCTCCCTTCTGTCTCTTTATATTAAAAAAAATAAAAAACACCAAACCAAAAAACCCCAACAAAACCACAAACCAAAACCTGAAATGAGGCAATGAGGAGAGAAAGGTGGAAAACCACTTGGAGGGAGAATTTCCTGTATTTCGCTGGTTCAGGACTGTGAGATTCCAGCTTGCTCCTTATCAGGGAGGCAGAGGAACCAAGAGGGATGGAGCTGGCACAGCTGGGTGCTGCATGTCCCCAGGGCCACTGCTGGGAGCACTGTGATTGCAGTGCAGGTTGGAGCAGCATATGGATTTGGAAATCTTCTGCAGATGAGTGTTTAGGGGACAAATTTACACCACCATTGATGGGATATGCCAGATATTAAGTTCTACCCATCTTGAACTCTTGTTTTCTGCATTGCTGTGTGAGAGCATGGACAGAGCAGCTGGCAGTGTGCATTGATCTTAAACCACGACAGGGCACAAGGACCTTGACATTTTGTGGCAACTAAACTTTCCTCTTTTTTCAACTTCAGTTTGCATATTAAACTGCTTAGCAGCTGCTAAAAATGATTAGCATAGGATATGGATATTCTCATTGTACAATGTATCTCTTAATTAGTTTCTACTTCTAGCTACTTTTATTCTTCCTGTTGTTTATCATATGGATTATGTTTATCTATGCATTTAAATAGTGAACCAAGTAGGTTAGAAGAGTTTGATCTCTGCCAACCTCCTATACTTTTCTAGTTGTCTTTAGACTTAGATTTTACTTTATAGTCTAGTGCGAATATAAAACTGGGTTCTGATTCTGGACAACTTTGGCACATCTTCTTTAAAGAAAAATTTGCTCTGCTTATCTTGATGCTGTGATTCAGCTGTATCTCTTGTTTCTTCGTTATGTTATTTTTCCTTTCCCTATTTTTGTTGCTATTAAATACTGATAGGCAATATGTTTTTTGGGAAAGCTTTTTTCTTGTGCTGAATTTTTGCATCAGCAGTGCTGACACTCTGTGGTGCAGGTCTGGAACCAGTCCCTCTGCCCATTTTGATATGGGGAGAGTCTGGCTTTGGTTTCCATACAAAAATGTGTTAAAAGCAGGAGGATCAACTTTCATCTCATTTACTGAGGGAAGCATGTTTCACTACAAACCAAGTCTGGAAATAGGAGAACATAGTTTGTGGAGAAGGAAAATTATCAGATTTGGGATAGCAAGGGCTTTCTGCTTGGGAGGCAGTGGCCCTGCTGCTCACTTGCTGCTGAAAAATGGTGACATCTATCAATCCATCAAAGGGCAGAGCAGTAAGGTAAACAACAGCCCTGAACAGGGACATCTGGCTCCCATAAATTAATTGGCCATTTACACAGTGAGGGCTGTTTGCATGTAAAAGAAGGTCTTCCTGCTAACACTGTCATACGCTTTTGATTCTCCTGGTTCATCCATGAATTAGGATGGCTTGTTTTAGTCAGCTGGGTTTAATTTATTTTACTTTGTCACTCTTGAAATGAAGAGGAACTGGGCAGTCATGAATCATCTGACACTGACACTTTGTCTTTTGATCGTCTGGGATCTTGCTTATATTTTTCTCTTATAATAAGAAACCCAAGAAAAGGGGATGATGAGTCTGTCTGCATGAACGTGAGTTCAGACTCCTCTTCCCCTGAGAAATCTCTTTTTTTCCCCCTCTGCCACTGCTGTTGAGTGTAATTGATGGTGTCGTGGGCTGAAGAGGTTTCCTCCTTGCTAAGAATGTTCTGAACAGTCCCCATATGTGGGAGCAGCCCAGGTTCCCTGGACAGATATTGGTAATGAGTTACTAACTGGGCATGACAAGCTCTGAAGCCTGGACTCACTCTGGGGCAATCTAGAAGTTTCAGTCAACTGGACTCTTGAAAAACATGAGGATGGCTGGAGGGATGTGGGGATGCTGCTGTTGGGATGGACAGGGCTTTGGAATGCATCCAGTGGAAAGACTGAAGCAAACTCAGTCCAGTGTAAGGAATGGATTTATGTTCCTGGGCCTGCAGCCAGGACATGCTGAATGCATCCCAGAAGTGTTGTACTACTTATTTAACATGCCTTTTCCTCGGTTAAGAGAAGTTTGCCCTTCAGGGTTGCTCTCCTTGATTCATCCATTAAGTAATGTTGCAGTGGGGAAATGGGGGGGGGGGGGGGGCCCCAACCGTGTTNGAGCTCCTAACATGTTGTTTTAGCTTGAATGAAGTAACCCTTGCTGCCACATGTGGCATTGAGGATTGTCATCCAAATTTTTGAGTCTGTTAAATAGCTGAAGCTTCCTCTCTTCTTCACCCTGAGGTGCAGAACACATGGTTTGGCTTTTCCAGGAGAGTTGCTGAACTGAAATGTTGGGGTTTTTGGTTTGGGTTGGTTGTTTTTTTTTCAGGCATCTGTCAGCAGTGCTGTGGGGTAGGTGGCTGACCCTTTCTGAAGTTCTCAAGCAGGAGATAATTGATTTTAATCACTCTTGGCATAATTGCTGGAGTGTGTTATCTAGAGGTAAAACTCCAAAAAGGTATTATAAAGGGCGGAAAAAAAGGCCATTTAAAACTCTGTTTTCATGTTTGTACAAAATACACCCCGGAGGGGAAGAATTGCTGCTGGCATATGAAACAAGATGGTCTAGAACTGAGAGGCATGAGGGGATATGTTTTAGTTGCTGCTTTTTCCTTGTGACACTGCAAAGATGTATTTTTGTCTTCTGTTTGGCAATCTCTGCCCCAAGGTACCAGGATTTTAAATGCTCAGCTGGGTTGTAGTTTGGCTGGGTAGATGGACCCTTTGCAAACGTGTGAGTCTGGTAGATGTTGGTTTCAGGATCAGGACCGTCTGGAGTGCAATGAAAAGAAATCTGCCATTGCATACAACCAGTATATCCAGCTTTTCTTGAAAAAGCACTATGGGAATTTTTTTTTCTTGAGCCAGTCTGTAAGCCGCTTGAGAGACTCCTAAGTAAATATGTACAGTTGGATCAAGCAGGCTTTGTACTAAAGAGGGAATTTATTAGAAAGTATTCAGAGAATAATAAACATCACTGAGAATTCCTGGGTTCCTGCCCATGGATTTATGAGTTTATGCTTTAGCTGGATAAATCTCTGTGCCTTAGTTTTCCCATTAGGATGCAGTGTGATCCCCAGCCTTCTTTCCCAGCTTGTATCATGGAACTAAAAAATGACATAACCACTGTTCCTATTAGCCTTCCACCCTATGTCACTCCATGGGCTTGTCTGACTCCTGCTGGAAGTGGTGTTGATTGATAAGTGGCTATTACCATCAGGGTGGAGAATTAGGGAGATCTCTGCAAGGTTTGGGATCTCTGTGAGGAGTTGTTCCCCATGCAGTAACAATTTTGCCTTCTGTCTGAATTTGTTTCCCTGAGCCGTAGGTTTCTGTGGTTGCTTTTGGGCACCTGTGACTCTGAGAACAGAGGAGGCATATTTTCAATGCAGGCATGTAAAAAGGAATGAGTATAAAAGCACTGGCACTGTTTGAATGCTATCAGAAAAACAAAAAGCCTTCAGCTTTTTGAGTTACCCTAGTTTTAAATGCTGGTACTGGCACCTTGGTTTTAAAATTTGCTGATTTTTAATATGACTAATTGAGGTCTGAAGCACTGACCCTGGCTACCTCCCAGGAGCATTTCCTCTCCACTGAGGGTTCCCTGCAGGAATGAAAAGCCACCAACCCTTTTGTACCAAATACAAGCCTCTTCTGGGGGATGTTTTCTGAGAAAAAAATGTTCTTTCTTCACCTGCCAAATATAGCTGAAGAGGTCGTTTGTGGCTTCCTGGGCAGTGACAGTTTGAGGAATGGGGATGTGCCAGCCTTGGGAAAGTAAGAGCCCTCTTAGAGCACTTTACTAGGTGAGGCTTGGAGGCAGCTAAAAAAAAGGCATGATGGGAGGCCTCAGTTTGTTTTACTTTGTTGTATTGAAGTCAAGATGAAGTTCAGTGGAAATAGGAACTCTTCTCCCTACTTTCCAGTAAGCAGAGAACTGTCAGTGTCTGAGCCACCAGACTTCACAGTGTGCTTGTGATTTCTCCAGCCAGCGGTGATGAAAAGTCAAGGGTGATTTCTGTGCTCTTTTCATCTGGTTCAGGTAAAGCTTTCCTTGGTGCAAAGTCACCAGGGTCCAACCCAGGAACACCTGATGGGACTCCAGCCATGAGATGTCCAGGATCTGGGAGATGCTCCTTCCAGCATGGCTTGTCTGCTTCTCCCCTTCTCCGTCTCCAGCTCCAGGAAGAAACTGCCCTGAAAATTGCTGCATTTCCAAGGTTTTTTGTTTTGCTGAAGCCTCCTGTTGCAGGCCACCATGATGGTAAATGGAGCAGCGTGTGATTCAGGCAGTGGTGTTGAAGGAGGCTTTCCTCTTGTTTTCTTCTCAAGGGGTTGAGCTCGAACCCACTTATCTCCTTTCCTGTGGATTATCAGGAGCTTGTTTGTGTGCTCCCAAGCCCTGTCTCTTGGGCTTCATCTGCTTTCCCTAAAATCCAGTAGGCTTTTGAAAGCCGTGAGGCATTGATGACAAAACACAGGAGCGGTATTTGGGTTTTGATGGGAAAGATACAAGCATCAGGATATTTTTAATATATTTTTTATATGTGGGTTACTTCTGAAGCTTAGAGCAGTGAAGGGTTTTCATTTATGCTTTCAGAAGTTACTTCCAGAAGGAACAATGTAGGTCTTTGTGTGCCTATGTATCAATTCCCTTAGTGTGTTTCTACTCATATTTCATCAATAAAAGAAACATATTCTAATAATATTTTCTAGTGACATTAAATAATGCATTCTCTTCTGAACAAGTTGAAATCTATTCATAAATTTTAAGTAGGCTCTTTGCTGCTCAGGGTTGGCTTGAATATTTCAATCTCTGTCCAGCACTGTAAAATATAACAAGCATTTTGAATAAGTAGTTTGGGGCTATTTTTTAGTTCATTGTGGATTTCATTTTTAGTACCTCTAATTTAAAGAACCAAATTGATACTCCTTGCATTTCCTAAGCAGAAACATAGTTTTGATGGATGGCATGCTTTCATAGGAAGAGATTAAAGTATCAAATGCTTACTTTAATGCTGTAGTGAGATGAAGTTTGAGATATTCCTTATAATTTTAGGATTTGATGAAAGTCCCTCTAGGTTTATAGTGTATCCTTATAGTCTCATTTCCCATTCTCTTGTTTTGGTAGAGGAACTATAACTTATTAAATGAGGATCTGGAGTTTAATTTATTATGGGTAACTCTCCTAAAATCTACTTTCATGTACAGATGGGCTGCAGCACTTTTAAGTGACTGTTGGGCAGAATGATCTATTTATTTTTGTTGCTGGTTGATAGAGAAGAATTTTTCCCCAGGGATGTAGTACTGTGCAACTGACCTATTGCATTAAATAAATTCTCTGCTTTCCTTTGGATAAGCAAACCAGTCTATTCCCAGAGCAATTACGGATGTGTGCCCCTTCCCCTTGCTGTGATTCATACCAGATTGGTACAAAGCCTGTAAATAAACAGAGCTGAATTCTTACCTAACTGTTCTACATGGAAACGGTGCTGTTGGGCTGGCTGGGGGTGGTATGATCCTTTTGAACTATTGAAACTGTGCCTGAGAATTGCCTTGACACATTGGCCTGGTGGAAAAGGTTTGGAGATGAGCATTGCAGGGGCTGGAGAGGTGGTCTCAGCCCCTGAGAATTGTAAAAGAAAAATGAAGCTATAACAATGGCATGATGGCTTTGAGGAAGAGACAAGTACCATATCAGTCAGTGTGGAGCTGTCATCACTGGAAAGCTGAGGACAGAAATACAACACAGCTTCATCTCCATGCTGGTGTTGAGCTGTCATACCATGGTAGCACAGGAATGGGTGAAAATAGAGCAGGATTTGCTCTGTAGCTCAGATGATTAAAGAAGCTCTAATGCAGATTCTCAGCCCTGTTCCAGATTTCCTTTCTGGGTTTTACAATCTGCTGTTTGTGGAAAAGCCCAGTTTATCTTGATATCATCTAAGTGCTTGACATGAGCACAGATGTTGTCGACAGAAACTCCCTAAGAATTGGCACCAGATCTGCTGCTTTGCCTCTCTCTTGTGCCTCCATTCCCTTAAGCAGCAGACCCAGGGCCAAAAGGAGCAGCCTGTCCTTCTGTCTCCAGCACACCTGACATATCTGCTGGCATATTCTTTATGGGATGGTTATCCCCAAACACACTTTTGTTCTCATCACTGGAGTTTTCCTTTGTTTTAATTCCCTTTGACTTCCCACCTTCTGAGAAGTATTTAAAGCAAAGAATTACGCAATAGAGGCATGAACAACCTAAGCCCTGTTCCCAACATGTTTTAATGAAGAACAGAAAATGAGAAGGAAATAAGGCTACTGCTAAACCCTAATGTATGACAGAAGTTCCAGAGAACATCACAAACTCGTGTATGTAGTCTGAGTCCTCGCACTCAGGCTTAGGGTTTTATGGGAAATTCTATCTCTGCACCAGTGTTTTTAACACATGATGTCAGAGAGTCTAAAATAGCCATGCAATTGTCCTCCTTTTGCTTCAGATGGTGACAAAATTACTCTAAAAGTGAAAGCTTTTCAAACTTGGATCTGAAATTGTGTATAGTTATGTGTTGAGCTTATTAAGCCTTGCCTACAGTCACTGGGGCTATATGTGGAAAAACTCTGGAAAAAAATTGTTTGCACCTTGGTTTTGATTACAAAAACCCACCCTCTCACAGCTTTAGGTTCTTGCTTATATTGCATAGTAGTTACACTTCATAACGACTTTATAATATACAAAATTGATTTGGCATAAGTACTTTGCTCATAAAAATAACACTTCAGCCTGCAAATGCTGGTGTTCCTGAGCCTCAGGGATATTGGTTATTCCAAAACATGCAATGATTTGTCAGTTTTAAACCTATGCATAGAAAGAAAATCCTTTCCTAAACGTACTTTCATGTCTGTCCTGTGAAATAGAAGTGTTGTTCTTTGTTCCCAAGGATTCTCTGAAAATATTTTCGCGTGCACAAACCTGGGTTTTGGATGCAAATGTGAGAGAAATCTTCCACAGAGCACCATAGTTATGGAGATCACAAAAAAACACTGTGCATTTTGATCTGAGGGATCACTGCTGTACACAAGTCTAAAGCCTTCAATGAAATGTAACAGCATTAATGTTGAGGTTTTGTTGTTGAAAAGCAGGCTTTGCTTCCAAAATAGATACCTCATTGTCCTGCCCCACAGAGGCCAGTAGAAATCCCATCAGAATCACACTGAATTGTCCATTGCTGAGACCTGCTGTAGTATTTGGCTCTTATGGGCAGGAAAGCAGAATATTGTCTGGAATATGAAGGATAAACAGTTCTCAATCCCAGCTGTGTGTTTTTATCAGTTTTATCTATTTTCTGTATCAAAATCTGGTATTGTCAGAATTCTCTACTTTTCTGTCTATGACAAGGCAAGACCTGTACCTTTGGAGTATTGGAAGGACATGCAGTCATTTGTTGTGGTTATTTTCAAAACAAATTATTTGCTGGTTTTATAGTAAAACATGACAGCTTGAAAGAAACTTGTTCCAAGGACAGCTGGGTCTTTCTCAGTTACATGTATAGCCTTGAATTTTCTGCAATTACTAAAAGCAGCTATTGGGCAATTGAGGAGTAAATTAAGTCCATTCTTTATGCCTATATTCTTTCATTAGTTGCAGCAGCATTTAATTAAGAACCGTAGAGCCTGAGATAGTAACCTAAACTACAGGAAGATATGCCTTGTCCTAAACAAACTATTATTTACCAATTTAAAAACACTTCTAAGAAGTGTAGGCACAAAAAGAAATGTCTTGCTGAAGACTACAGCATTGTAACCTTGAGCAAGTTGCTACTGAAGGGCAACAGTGGATAAACCCAAACCTCCTGCTTCACAGTCAGGCCTTTCTGCCCCATGGATTAGGCTGATGGATTCTTAGAATATCCTGAGTTGGAAAGGAACCATAAGGATCATCAAGTCCAACTGCTGGCTCACCACAGGATGACCCCAAAAATCATACCATGTGTTTGATAAATGTCCATAGGGTTCTTGAACTCTGTCAAGTGACTGCTCTTTGTTTCAGACCCCTCCCAATGGCTTTCTTTTCTTCTGTCTCTTTGGAGTTCTGATTTTATTGACTTTCTCTTCATGTGTGTTGCTTTAAGCTGGTGACTGTGCAGTGTTGAAACATTTCTGAACTGTGCAGGAATTGATTAATCTGAGCCCTGGAATGGTGCCATTGACAGAAGAATATGTGTGCATGTCTGTTTTCATCAGTACAGAAAAAGAAGTCATTAGTCATTGTTTTTTTTCAATGAAGATTTTATTTTAAGACATGTCAAATATCTCTTGGAGCCAAGGAGAGGTTTGTTCTGAGTCAGCTGAAAAATAAGATCCTAAATACCAGTAGGAGATTTTTCTAATCAGATTTTCTGATCACATGTGATTGTAGCATGCTAAAATGGAGTTCTTTGAAACATAGGCTGTTTCTTGGATTATGGCAATTATAGAGCAGAGAGAAACTTTAGCTAGTGGAAAAATAAATTTATACTTGACAATTTACATACTGATGTCCAGAAACAATAAAATGTACTTGATGTGCAAATAAATAGATTCTCCCCTCTGATGAATTTGAGTGGCATAGCTCCAAGCACAATAGTTTTCCAACGAGGACATTTTCAGGAAAAAGAGCCTGCGTGTGCTATTTGTTTTCCTTTTCATCCATAGAGAATATACACTTTGGGGAATTACAAGGATCTTTCTAGGAACTGTGCCAATAAATGGACCTTGGTGGTAGTGTTGTCTTTGGCAGCTCACCAGGGAATAATTCTGAATTAGGTTTGAAGGCCCTATTTCTAAGAAGTCCAGCAGACCAAGGTCAGGGTTGAAACAACCCAGTAAGGCAGAATAGAAATGACATTTTGTATCTGAAATAATGCCTGCTTTATAGCATTTTAATCTTACTTTGTGTGGAGCTCTGCTGGCTGTGCCCAGGCACCTGTGTGAGCAAGATAGTGCTTGTGTGGGCTGGTGGAAAAGGATGCAGAAGTCCTTGGCACAACTACTTCCAAGGAAAAAGTGATAGCTCTTGCAGTATTGTTGAAAGATTGTTGGGGAACACTAAAGTTTTTGTGACTTGAATGTCTTGGATATAATATCCTGATTTAAAGAAGAAAGGGTCTGGTTGAAGAATTAATCAGTAGGAAATGTTGGTTGGTGTAAACAGTGTTTATTTCTTCTTTGGCCATGAAACTCAAGGGCACAAAGCCACTCCAGAAATGCTCTGCTCCCAACAGTCCAGCAAGAGAAGGGGAGCTGGACCAGCAGCCTTAGCTGCTCAGCAGCAGCAGAGCATCCTGAGAGACAGTGATGGGTGCCTGGAGATTTAGCATCTTCTTTTATTCCCTCTGTTTGCCCAGGTTCTAATCCTGTGAATGCCAATGGGGAGCAGAGAACAGGAAGCTGTGGAAGGGAAGGAACCCTGGAGTAGGCTTTTGGGGCTCACCAGGTAGAGCTTCTGCTGGGAAGCCACACAAGCTTTGAGTTCTCCATCGCTGGAGGTCTTTTTTTTTCCCCCCACTTTCCATGAAAGGGAAAGAAAGAATAACACAGGTTGTGGCTTTCAGTTAAGGGCTGAAGAATTAAGTTACCATATTTTCAATTCACTACCATCCTCTGCTCTGAGTAGATCTGGATTATATTGCAAAATGTTTCCCTTGCCCATGCATATGTGACTTTTTTAATATATAGAGAGGATGCAATTTATCTGTGTATGTGTGTGCAGATGAGATGTTTCCTTATATTAAAAATATTAACACCTTTCCAGAAACTAAAAACATTATTTTTCCTTCTTTTTTGCTGCTTATTTAGTGCAGAAGAGGTGAGTAAGGTGGAGTGCAGGTGTGTGTAGGGGAGTGCTGGCCACAGCCCCAGCTGCTCCATCATGCGAGGAAACCCCACTGTCCTGGTGACCCTGCCTGCAGCTGGGGATGCTCTGTGCATGTCCTGGGGCTGCAGATCCCCTTGCGTGATTCCAGCCCACGTTTCATGTTTGGGATGAGTGCAAATCCTGCAGTGCCACAGCCTCTTCTATGGAATACTGTGCTGCTTAAATGCTGAAGTCATTTTGATTTACTACATAACAAAGTTATACGTGTCTTTGAAATAGTATGTGCGTAGTTTACCAAGAGGTCCTTCCAGGCTGTTTTTTAATCTTGCCACAAAGTATCACGACTGTGGAATGACTTGTGTTTGTTCTGTGGTTTTGCAAATGGGCTCCGAGACGGGGGTTTGAAAGGCAACAACAAGGAGAAACCTCAGAACTTCGAAGCATCTCCCTAGCTCTATTTTGGGATCCAGTGCTACAAAGGAGCGGCAAGAAGCAGGAGCCAAGGTCTGCTCTTGGTTACCCTGCTGGAGCAGGGAGTTATTTCAAGCTGTCATCCAACCAAAGCGTGTCACAGCAGCAATACCAGCACAAGTAGTGTCTGCAGCTCTGCGTGGTGAAATGGGCTGGGAACTGACTTGGTTACTGGAAATGGCTCTTCTGAGCCTGGGCCAGGTCCTGGTCGGGTACCACTGGCTCTGTCACCCAAGGAAATGCTTCTTGTCTTGCACACTGCAGTAATTGCAGCAGCCCTTTTACCACATAGAGTAACCACGGCTGTATGTGCCCAAATGTTTGTTTCCTAGAAAAAAACCAGAACCTCAAGCCTGCTGCTGTGAAAAAAGGGCAAGGGTATGCGTTTTGCAACATAGAGGGCTTGCTGGGGTGGGCTCTTGGTCCAGTTCTGCTCTCAGATGCAAGTGTTCAGTGCTGGGCTGAGGCTCAGCTGTGCCAAGGCGACTGAGGTTCATGTACTTAATTTATCCAGAAGAGGTCAGTTCAGAAGTAGCATCTGGTTTTCAGCTGAACTTTACTTGGGTTTTCAAGCTGACAAAGGCACAGGGAAGCTCACCACAATCTGCCCTGGGCCATGTGGTAAATAAATGTCTTGTTTTTGTGATCACAGGCGCTTACAGGTTAGTAGTCCCTGCTAGAGCTGTATTAACTTTGTTGGGATAAACAGATGTCCTTCACCTTCATAAGTCAATAATTCCCATTTTGTTTGGAAATGCAGACAGAAGAATCCAGCTGAATTTAAATGTTGTTGGAGTATTGCATTTATAATTACACAGTTTTATCTCCTTAAAGCACAATGTGTTTCATGTGGTTTGTGAAATATTGCCTGGACTGTGAAACCCAATGACCCAAGGCATAAACTTCTCCTTACCTGCTGTACCTAGGGCAAGTTTATCTCAGAAACACCATCTGAATGCAAAGCTGATTCTTGCATGGGAGATTTGGGAGCTGTTTTGTTGGTTTCTTCTAATTGATAAAAGCTTATTGTTAGCGCTGGGGTATCCTGTGTTAAGAGGCACGCTTTTTGTGGTTTTCCTTTTGGAAATGTTCCCATGTCGACTGAAAGCACAGATGTGCTGCTGTGTATTTGGGCCTTTTGAGCTCATGGAGAAGGAGGCTGTGCCATAGTGCTGCAGCTCTGGGAAAAGGATCCGAAGACCCCAGGTATGCAAATAGAATCCCAAAATGGTTTGGGTTGGAAGGGACCATAACAATCACTCAGTTTCATCTGCCCCTACCATGGGCAGGGACACCTTCTGCTGGACCAGTTTGCTCCAAGCCCCATCCAACCTGACCTTGAACACTTGCAGGGACGGGGCAGCCACAGCTTCTCTGGGCAACCTGTGCCAGGGCCTCACTGGCCTCACAGTAAAGGTTTTCTTTCTCCTATCCCACCTAACCCTGCCCTCTCTGTTTGAAGCCCTTTCCTCTTGTCCTGTCACTCCAGGCCCCTGTCCAAACTCCTTCTCCAACTCTCTTGGAGTCCCTTTAGGCACTGGAAGGGGTTCTAGAGTCTCCCTGCAGCCTTTTCTTCTCCAGGCTGAACAACCCCAGGTCTCTCAACCTTACCTTTCCTTTTCCAGAGTTGCTCCAGCCCTCTGAGTATCTTCATGACCTGCTCTGGTCTCTCTCCAACAGGTCCATGTCCTTTTTATGTTGGTAGCCCCAGCTCTGGATGCAGTGCTCCACACTTTGCCTTAGTGTGACATGGCAAGCAGGGGTGTCTGGGCTCCGTCAGATCATACAGAGAAAAGGAGTTTTGCCAAGGCAAGTTTTGTATCTGCCCCCCCAGCTGGACTGGAACTCTCAGCTGACCAAAGGGTGCCACTGGGCATGGGGAAACACATCTCGAGTCATGTCCAGGAATGGAGTGAGCAGTAGCAGAGGGAATCTACCCAAGCAATGGTGTATTATGGCATTCTGCAGCACTGGCAATTTGGGGTCTGGGTGCAGGGGTGTGCCGGTCTCTGGTGTGGGATGTGGATGCTGCTGCATGGCCAAGCCAGAGCCGAGCTGTACATCTCCCCCAACTCACAGAGTTCAGATCAGCCACACGTGGATGTTTAGGTTGCTCTGCAGTTGGTTTATTGCTTTCATATGCTGCTTTCATTATACCTTACAGCCTTGTTCTTTTTTTTTTTTTAGGGGAGGGAAAAAATAAAGGAACAAATCCAAAACTAAAATTAGTCATTTGAGAGTCCAAGTTTGGTTTTCCTTTGTTTGCAGATAAAGACGAGTTTGAGTTAGGGGAGGTTTGCTGAGGGGAGGGGACTGCAAAGATGAGTTGTGGGGCTGAGGCATTGCTGCCTCTTCTGTCTCAATGTCAGCATAGTCCTTCTGCAGTCACACACTAATGTAACACCAAGGTCTTGATGTTTTATTAGCATCTTCCTCCACTGGCTCTTCTCTCTTGCGTTGTTTACATGGTGGAGATGAGTTATGGCCAAGCACCCTCAGCAGCACTCACAAGTACCTTGGTGCTGGGGTTGCTGATCTTCTCCTGGGCTGCTGCTGCTCCATCATTGCTTCATGCGGGAGTGACTGGTGGGACAGGCTCTAAAAAAATCAGAACAACTCAGATGTGACCCAGCTGTCATCTCCCATTGCCTTCCTGGTGCTGGTGTGTTTTGGTGGGTATTTCTGCTCTTTAGTCCATGGCACGTCTGTCATTGCTGTCCTGCTGGCACTCAGAAATCACACGCTCTGCAGGCTCCTGGGACTGGCGTGGGAATGCTGCTGGTCTTGGGTGAGAGCAGTGATGGTTTGGTGTAGGCCAGAATAGTTGTGTGTTCCAGCTTGAACTGCAGCCCTGTCTTTGATGGGGTTCCCACTCCCAGGCACCCTTGCCTGCCACTATGCCACAAACCCTCATCCTCACTCAAAACCAATGTTGTTGTTGTTGGTTTTTTTTTTTAACCTTCTCATGAAGTTTTTCCTGCAATTATGAAACTGGGCATGTTGGCCAGACTGATTGACATCTCCCCAGCAGTGGGCTCAGGGCCAGGCACTCATTACTGAGTACTTCAATCCCTATTGAACAGTAAAAAATATAGTTGTTTCCAACATGTTCTGGCCCCCTACCAATCACCTGGAGGTAAAATGCATGGTGCCTATTGCTGTTCTTTAATTCTGCGCTTCCTCCACCATTCCTCTCACAATCTCTGTGTGAGGATGGGCTCCATCCAGAATCCCAGTGCTGTTCCCCCTGCACAGAGGAGGCCCAGGGCACCCTGCCCATGTTTCCTGCCGGGGAGATATCTGGGGGATCTGCTTGAGAGATTATTGGGGCTTGGTCCTGCCATGGCCTAAGCAAACCTGCTGGCGGTGCATAATGATAAATCTCCTTGATCACCCTAATCTTGCCTCAATTCTGGTTTCTTCTGTGCAGGATCATGCCTCCCACAAAGCCCTTTGGATGACTTTAAAAGTAGTAAGAAACTTCTTTACTGTTTCTCCCCGTGGGAGCTTACATAGTGATCTCATATATCTTCCTGATGGAAGAAGTTTCTCCTGGCTGCCAACCTGAACTTTTATCTTTTCCATTTTCCTAGGGCTCAGGTAGCAGCATGCACTGGAACATGGCTGTCCTCTTTATGCCTCTTCTTGGTCAATTTATTACCAGTAATTTTAAGGTTTCATTTAGCTACCTCTTGATCTCTTTTTTTTTTTTTCTGCATGAAAATACTGTGGTTGCAGAAGAACTGAAAAGTGAAAAAGTGACCTGTTGCCGCACTGGTTTCTGGTGGTAAAATGAGAGAGCTTTCATCATTTGCAGCCTTGTTACACTGCAACCTTTGTGTAACATATAGAAGTCTTTATTCACGTTTTCCTTGTGGAGTTACTGCTTCTCTGATTTCCTGCTTTGTTTGAAGAAGTTGCTGGGAGTGATGGTGTTGGTCCTACCTGGCAATAACCATAGCACAGGGCTGTGATGTGTTTACTTGCATACTGTCTGTAATAAAAACTCATCCTGCTGCACTTTTATGGTGTATCAATTCAAGCATCAACTAAGTTCATAGTTTCTTTTAAACCTTGATAAATCTCCTTGTATAAAATCTAATTTGAGATTTATAAGGAGAGATTTAAAACAGGAAAAACATCTGAGTGTAAGCTGAACAAAAATCCTATTAATGATGTGTTATTGAATTTGACGTCAGTCAAGTGGTTGTAAAACACATTATAATAGAAGCGCACTGAGAACAAAAATTGCTCGCTACTTTTTGGCTCTGGTGATTCATTTCTTCATTATGAACATAACTTTATAATATTGGGTTTATACATATTTTTATAGATTTTTTTTCTGAGTATTGTAGAGCATCTTATAGGATCCTTACTGATCACTTTTAACCCTTTCATTAATGTTTCTAATAGAAATTTCAGGAGAACAGACTGTTGTGTTTGTTGTCTGTTGTTTCTGATGATGTTTTGTTGAGACATAGAACATATGTCCAAGAGCTGCATGAGTGCCCTTTGGGTGGAAACAGGCTCCACTGTGAGTTTACAAAAATTGATCGTGCCTGGGCAGAGAGAGGAGGAAGAAAATGCACTACATATCCTCCTTCCTCCCACCCCCTTTTCCTCTTTGGCATCAAATAAAACGATGTCTCATATGGTAGAGTACACTGTTCCTGATGAGTTTACTGTCTCCATACCACCCAGGATGGGTCTGGTTCTTATTGTGTGTACTTGCACACACAGTGTGGAAAAACAGACTCCTTTGCTGAAAAACAAAGATTTCAAAGCATAGTTAATTGGCAATTATTCACCTATTACTTTAGGATGGAGCCTGCAGGTTGGATGTAATTTTCATCAAGCTGGGTTCATGCAGCTTGGGATGGAAAAAGAACCACTGAACTCCTTCCTCCCTCAGTGAAGAGTCCAGCTGTGGACTACAGTTCAGAGCACTTGTGTTTGGGTTCTACCCCAAGCCCAGTGTGAATGAAGCTTGACAAATTGTTGTCTCTTTGTCGCCTATCTATAAAGTGCAAAAATGCTTTGGCAGCCCTAGAGTAATTACTGAAATGTGTGGTGTTAGTTCATGGCTGTGGTCTCACTCTGTTACAAAAGCAGGGGAAGGACCTTTGCATGAAGTGTCTTCATAGAGAAAAGTTGCTTCACCCTCAGTCCCACTGGTTCTATATAAGTGGCAAAGCCAAGGCAGAGAAGTCAGGCATTTTACCTCTAGCAAGTTGGAAACTGCTGTTTGTTAGTGTTTCCTCCAGGCTCAGAAGCCCAACAATAACAGCTCTAGATTGGCTTGGGTTCAGCCTGAAAGCACTGGCCAAGCTGTGACAGTGCATTGCCTCCTCAAAGGCAAGGAAGATAGATGTGTGTGGAAAGCGTCCCAGCAGCGGGATTGTTTGGCATAGTTCACCAGAAATCACCTAAAGTAAATTCTTTGTTTGAAAAAGAGTAATTTTTTTTCTCTCGTGCACTTCTGGATGACAGTTTTCTGACTCAGGAGATGCAAAACAGGCCTGTGATGGACTGGACAGCTTAGTAGGGCTTTTATCTACCTTTGAATCCAAGATGTTGTAACACTGAAGAGTCAAAGTGTGCTGTAAATAACTGGGATGAGGGAATGAGCAGGATCTGAGTATTTTTCCATCTGAAGAAACTTTGACTTTTGCTTAGAGCAGCTGATATAAGAATATAGTCATGTCTGTGCAAAATATTACAGCAGTGAAATGTTCGCTTTCAGGGAATTTGTTGTCCAGAATCTCCATTTCAGAAAATGCTAAAACTGTTTGAAGGTGGAAGTAACCTATCTATATCTGACATTCTCCATTGTACTTGTGAGAACACGAACCACAGCAGGTATTTGTGGGATTTATAGGGATCTTTTACAATGAGCTTTAGCAAGTGGTTTATTACTGATTGTCTAGATCTGTATTTGGCACCAAACTGTTTATCTGCCAATTCAGATAAAACATTAAGACCACATTAAGTGGTTTTTCCAGTTAAATTAAAGATTGTTGTGGCATACTTTCAAAAGACAGGGAAGTACCTCTCCATCCTGTTTCTGCATTGGGAGGCTCTCCCAGCATGCTGTGAGCTCTCAGGCTGGACAGGAGCCCTTGCAAAGCCTGGAATAAGAGCTCAGTCTGCCCAGGAGAGCCAGCACTGGCAGCACTCGCGTGCAAGGGGAAGCACAACTATGCAGAACAAAACAGCTGAACAGCCCACACAGGCCTTGTAGACGCCAATATGCTTCATCAGCCAATGTTTTCATGAGGATTAGGGCAGGTTGTTTGATAAAGCACATACAAGAACCATTGTGTGTTATCGCCTGGCACAGCCGGGCCGGTGCACAGAAACACTGATGTGCTAATGTGCAATGAAAAGCAGCTGCAGGGACTCTTCAGATGCCCGAGGATCTGATGACAAGTGTGCTCACTCAGACTCCTCCACTAAAGTCACTCGTGGGTTGTGGTATTCCCTCTGTGGGCAGTGCAGCTGGAAGGGGCCAGGGCTGGCAGATGGACTGGTCACAGCTGATAGGAAACCCTACAAGGGCTCCAGCGTGGAGTGAAGAAGAAATGAGAGACATGGGCAGAATCCGTAAAATAAACAGGGATTATGCTTAAGATATTTTTCTTTCATTTTGATTTATGGCAGCTGCACAGCTAAATCTACATAAATTAATTTTGCCTAATACAGAGTAGTTTATCCCATGAAAGAAGGTGGTGCTGGGGGAGGGATGGGGTGTGGCAGCACGGGGACTCCAGGCTGGGAATGTTTCTTGCTTTTTGTGAGCTTGGGGTGTTTGCTCCAACACTGGGGATGGTGGTGAAAAAAGTTTGCTGTTCAAAGCCTGGAAGCCCTGTCCCAAATCTATAAGTGCTGTCTTGGAAATGATGAGAGAGGAAAGGACTTGATGTGAGCGACATGCTTCCTGCTGCAGCTGCTTGTGTTGGGTGCACCCAAGGGTGTTAGTGACTTTTTGTATTGGCCTGGTCAGCTCTTTCATGTGGGTTTTAACACCAGTTCCTGGCTAGATGCAAGGATATGTAGGCATGTGCCAAAAGGAAAAACTAAAATTATTTCCCCCAACTGCAAATTAAACAAAAAAAAATTTTGGTTTGGGTTTTGGTCACAGCAGAATCAGAGCTTCAGCTGTACATCTCTGATACGTCTCATGTGCTGAGCTCCTTCCTCCTGGGCTGAGCAGAGTAAATCCAGACTGACACCTATGAGCAGGTCTCCCAGGGCTGTCCTTTCCCAGCCAGGTGTTTTCAGTGTAGCGGAAATGAGGAGCTGCAGTGTTGGGAAGCAGCTGTAGGAATTAGCTCTCTAAAGCAGTAAATCCATAGCCCTGCTACTTACCAGTACTGCAGGGAGGGTTTTCACTCTGTTTTGAGCCACTGGCTTTGCTAGTGAGGGAAATAAAACTCAGCAGCTCTCCTCAGCTGTGGTTTGAACTCTCAAATGAAAAAACAGCTTATTTGAATTTTTTTTATGCTGCTCTTAACATACCCTTTCCAAGAACAAAAATCTGCCTCCTTTGAAAATGACACTGGGGTATTGCATGTGCTGCACAAACACGGTAATAAATTCCATATCTAGGTCTCAGCACAAACCCATGGGCTGTTGTGTTTTCTTCTTTCCCGTGTTTCAAATATCTGTGTGCTCCACCGTGGCGTGTCTAGTCCCACTTAAAAGCTTTGATGGTGTCTCTAGGAGAAATGTGGAATGATTTTTGCTTTGTAATGAGGTTTAAACTCAAGCATACAAATTGTTTAGTGTTAAATTTTGAAGAGGAAGATAATACTACATGAAGAATGACCAAAGCCTGTGCTACAGGGGAAAAGGGAAGGTGTTAGTGGTTAAAAAGAAAAGGGTGAAACTTTGATCTTTCCAAACAGTTCCTGATGGTGCAAATCATCAGGGCTACTGAGTTACACACACACATTTCCTAACCCCGAGTTCTGGGGGGTGTGATGGCCGACGTGTGCAGGCAGCTGAGCGGCACAGCCTGTGAAATGAGACCCGGGCTCTGAGAAGTCTGGAGACTCAAAAAATCAGATGGGTGAAACTGGACCCCTGACAGTGTCACACTGGGGCTGCAGGGGGCTGGGCAGCACTGCCTGTGCAGCCTCTTGGCTCGGTACTAAACACCAAAGCAGCCTCTGAAGGGAAAATACTCAAGGGATACTCATACTGATTTTTAAAGTATTAGTCACTATGAGAAAGGGAGCAATTTCTACATTGAGATAAATGCTATGCAGATGGGAAGTTCTGTGTTGACAGCAGATAATATTATCTCTTCAGATTACTTTCTAGCTGACTCTTTCAATCACGGCATTACTCTTTTAAACTGAGCAGTTACAAACTCAAAATTATTGTTCATTTACAGGATTCTTCACTCTAATGTGCCACCTCCTTGGGCTTGGAAAGTTTCTCTTCTTTAAACTCAGCAGTAGAAGGCAATAAGGATTTTTGAGAAAAATGGGCTGTGGTGGATCCCCTGGTAATTAGGGTTTTCTGCCAGTAACTTGCTGCTTCTGAACTCCTTTGGCTTGGGACAGAAGTTCATTTTTGGTCTGGCTGGGAAACCAGGCAGGTCATTCCCACACATTCGTGCACTCTGCTACAGTTTCCAGGCATGATATCTGTCATTGACATGACCAATGGGGGAATTTTCTGTATTTCCTATTAACAGCAAATAGAAAACCTCCCATTCCTTTGTAGGTGGATCTGGGAGCACATGGCAGGGTCCCATGGCTGGGACACGGAGCTGGGGCTTTGAAGAGCTGGGTTCACATCTCACTGTGTGACCAGGCACAGAGTGTAGGTTATAATATCTCTGGGAAACCATTGCTGTCTGAGGTAAAAAAAAAACCCAAGCTAATCACATAAATGCTCCACTGTGAGAGCTGCACTTCCACAAGGGCATGTGAAGATCCTCATTAGTGTTACAAGTGCTAATTAGTGCTTAAATTCACTGCTCACCTGGAGTCACAACTACCTACTAATGTTGCAAGTGACTTTTCCCTGCTTTTGAGCAGCCTATGCCATAAAGCCTAAACCAGAATATGCTAAAGCAGGCATCCTTCAGCAATCTGTTTTTAGTCCTAACCCAGGGCACAAGAACCTCAGCTGGAAATGGGTCTTCAAGTAATGGTGGCAGTTTGGCAAAAGAGGGAGAGTGTGTTAAACCTCGCATTACAAAACCTACCATTCTACTTACTGAATCCTCTACTGCTTTAGTCACTTCTTGGAAGGGAAGCTGCTATTTTTCTTCACTGAGTGCTTAGCAGAGGTTCAAATACTACCGATATTATGGAAACATTTTTTTCCCGTATGATTCCTGGTACTTTGCAAGCAGCACCAGTTTACTCATGAGACTGCTCTTATTAGGGCTCTTATATTGGATAATAATGAATGTTCTGAGTTCCTTGGGTCGTAACTGGATGTTAGTGTAGTTACAGGACCAAATTCCTCACTTATTTTTGTGTAGAAACAATTGAATCTGTTAAGCTTCACTAGTCCCAAAGTACATGGTTAGTACCTAGGTTAAGTACAATGTCTTGTGAAGAAAATTTGGTTTTATGATGTCATTTGAAACTTGCAAGAGACCAAAAGACTCTTCAAAACTGATAGTTGAAAACCCAGCAGAAATCATAACTCTACAGTGATTTATTCTCATCAGGGCACTGAGATATTTAATGTCTAACTTGTGTACTCTATTTTTATTTTTACAGACAACAAGGTATCAACCACGATTGATATGTAAGTCTGGAAGAGTGGTAAAAGGCTTATGGATGAGTGCTTCCCTTCCCCTTTGGAAGCCTTAGAGGCTGGAATATTGCAGTAAAAGTGCAGAAAATAGTGTTTTGTAAGACGGTGCTGGGAGTTGGAAAGTCTTTCTAGGGATGAAAGGTCAAAAGCTGGTGTTCAAAGGCAGGGCATCAGGGTAAGTGTCATACAGACATTCTTGAGAAGCCTCCACAACTTCAAAGCCCAGACAACTGGGTGTTTGTGCCAGAGGGTCACTTCCTCTATGAATTGCTAAGATGCTCTAAGAAACCCTTCGGAGAAATCCATGGTACAGTGCCAGAAGTTTAATACTCATAGGGTCATCTTTGTTGTTTGGTTTGGTTTTTTTGCTGCTTATAAAAATATTTTGGGAAGAGAAACACTGCTTTTCAGGATCTTATTTTTACTTGAGTTTTTGCAACCCCTGGTAATACCTTGCAAGTCTTTATTCTTTCATGCAGAGATAGTGTTAGATTTGTTTATTTTATAATCACACTTATTGGAATGTTTTATTCCTGATTTGTAATCAAATCTTGCACTTTTTTCTTAGCTCATTGCTTACCCTGGTGTCTGTGCATAGGTGTGTGTAGTTGGCAACAGCAGAGTGGGAGGAGGGAAGGAAAGGCAGAGAGTGAGTAATTTTCTCTATTGGCCTCTGCCATGGTCCTGGAGGGCAGCTGGGGAAAGGGGTCTGGGAGGAACCTTGCCTTGGATGTACCAATATCACAGATATTTGTGTCAAAGACCAGGTTTTTCACCAACTTTGCCTTGTGCTTTCTGTGTCAGGGACAGTCCAGCCAGTGTCACTACAGAAGATATTCCCTGTTTTATTGCCATTTGAACGGCAGCAGCTATTTGAACTCCCAGCCTAGCAGTGAAGAGAACAGAACCAGTTCTTATTTCTCAATAAGTGGGAGTTGGGAGCAATAAAACCAGGCCTGTTGTTTAAGGGCTTGGCTTAGCCCAAGTGACATTTATGACTGCAGACAACATGATTGCTTGTTGAGGGTGCTTATTTCAGACTAACATTTTTGTGGGGATAAATTGTCTTTGTCACTTCTGCCCCCACTTAGATGCTTGCTGATAATGTGATTTCAATAGCTGGGATGCCACATTACTGCTTGTGAGCACGAGCAAGTGCATGAGCTTATCTTGTACTGCTTTGGGCAGCTCTGTGGAAAGCACCCACACCAGCTGTTCCCATGGTACCTGTAATTCTGGAGCGTGCAAAAGCAACTTGAAAATGACCTGTCATTGAGGAGAAGGCCCAGTGCTTCCCATTCCATTCTAACCTTGAAAGTTTGCTGCATTTGCCAGCTACTGGGCTTGTTTTATGAGCAGTATGTAGATCTGACGGAATTCTTTTGAGAAATCTCACATTCATCTGCACTTGTTCAGCTTTCCAAGAACTGTTGTGTTGGCAGATTCTCTGAGAGTTGCTCAGATTTAAGCTAGACCAAGCTTGCAGGAGGATGTTTTTTTCCTACCAGAGCTTAAAATTAGTTTAATTTTTTTTTTTAAGTTAAAGAAATCCACCTGTCCCTGGAAAAGGGAGAAATACAAACCCCTTTGCCAGTTGCCTCCTTATTTGGTGTTTTGCACTTCCCTGCGGTCCAATTTGGACCAGCAAATGCTTTCTTTATAGGGCAAACATTTCCTGATGTGATTTTGGTTAAGTGTTTTGCAGCTCACCAGGGTGCAGCTGCTGAAGCACATCAAAGAGCTGCAAGGAGTTTCTGTGAGGGGAAGAGTGGCTGTGGTCTCCTTTCCCCACTGCAGTGGGGGTCAGTGTGCCCTGTGTCACGGGGCCCATCAGCAGCGGTCCCATGGGATCAGTTCTCCAGCCTTTTCCTTCAAAGGGTGGTGGGATGGCTGTAACCCTGATTACTGAAATGTTTGCTCTCTGGCCTCCAGCTGGGTCTATCCAGATTCTCTTTTAGCACTGCTCACATCTGAGTAAGAGCAGAAAACCAGTTCCCTGCATGGCCTGAAACTGGTGGGCTGCCATGCAGCCTGGGAGAGGATTTGCCCTACATTGCTTTCTTTAAACTGGAGCTTAGTTGAATTATGTGGTCTGCTGAACCTCTTTCTAAATTTAAGTGCAGCTCTAGAATGCACAATGTTTCAGTAGCTTCATGAGAGAGAAATCAAATTTTTGGTAAATAAGTCAAAGCCTTTTGTGTGTGGTGTGGATTCTGTTCTATCTTAAATGGGCCATTTTAATTCTGTTGGTGTGACAGAAATCATTTCAAGATTGATGGTAAATCTTGCCCCTGCAGGGAGTATCAGAAGCAGTTAGCATTTTACATACAGTTTAAACAAAAGGATGATCATTAGCCATAATTAGATTTTTATGGGTTTGTAAGATGACTCATGCCCCCTGGAACTTTTGCACAGAGAGCTAAAGACATGCCAAGGTTTAGAAAAACATGATTGCTCTTTGGTTTGTAAAAACACTAAGCCTGGATGTACAGCTGTTGTGTGTCCCTAATAATAATAAGACAACTATGTTGTAACCTTTACTCATCCCTTCTTCCAGCAAACTTTCCATGGGATTGAGTAAGAGCTGCAGGATGTAGTTTCTGGACCCTGGCTGTTAAAGTTAGATTGGAAAGCCAGCAGCAAAAATAGCCAAACTCTGATATTTCCTCAATTTTGGGGGATGCCAAAGATAGCAGGCTTCCAAGGCCACCAAATCTCAGTCCAAGCTTTGAAGTGATGAAAAATATCAACTTGTAACATTAAGTCTTGGCCTTTTGGAAGACCTAAACCGTGTGGTATGTCTTGGTTGAGAAGCAAAACATTCTGTAGGGCACTCTCGCAGAAAGAGCTGTGGAGAATTTCCCTCTGAAATTCAACAGGTGGCTGACTCCTGAGTGTGCCTTGTGAGTCTGTGTCATCTATCTGCAAGGCTTTTACAGCTTCTCACATCTGTCTGTTGACACAGAGCATACTGGATTAGATAATTCTTCTGATCCACAGGTCTGTTGACATGAGTTTCTACCTTAAACACCATTCACGAAAGATACCTTCTTGAAATGCATCTTGCCCTTGAGGGGGTCCCTGAGGCCACTGGCTGTCAGTGAGCCATCCTGGCTCCTTTGGGATCAGAAGTTCAGTCTGGCACCTGAGGTTTCCCAGGCTGATTGTTCTATGCAGGATTCAGGGACTGTAGCAGTGTCTCTTCTTCCTGTGCAGCCTTCTGCCATCACTGTCCCTCTGTCATCACAGCCGTGCCTGGGCAAGGCAGGTGCTTGACCCTGGACTGTGGCTGCTGTGTGAGGCTGGTGGCTTTGGGCACTGTTTTCCCTTGTATTTTATATACCTCGCTCAGCTTCTCATGTCTCTATCCAATACATTAAATTGTATATGTAAGAGACAGGGAAAGTCTCTTAACGGTTGACAAAATTATTCTGTATTTTTTCTGAAGAAACCCAGAAAAAATATCGATATTGAACCACTATCCTTCAAAATTACTGCTCTCTCTGGTGTTTTTTTTTAGCTTATGGAGACTGTCTCCTGCACAGTTATGGAATATTGAGATGGTTTAAATGAAGGCATGCATATCCTCAAAGGACTGGACACATGGATGTGTGTAAATAGGGAAATAAGCAGACTAGTGTCACAGTGCTGATTCCCTTATTACAAGGGGCAGAGGCTGCAAAGCAGAGAGCTCTGACAAAACACACAAACTGGTCTAAGATGCTGAAGTACTGAGTCTGTTCATGCTGAAATCATACAGATGCTTTGAGATCTATGCTGCTCATTCAGAATAAGGGGTCTGATTTACTCCTCTTTAAAAGCATATTAGTAACACAGCAGAATAAAGCATATTTTATTTCACCCTGTTGGCAATGCTGCCTGTTTAAACTTGGCAAAGCACCTCCTAAGAGAGCACGGGAAGAAAATGGCGCTGTGTCATTTGGGGAAAAAAATGGACAAGAAAATTGACTAGCATTTGCACACTTCTAAAATCTGTCATTCTGGAAACCCTGAATCAGAAGCAGGAGCTTTGAGGTGCACAGGGTCTGAATTTTTGGTCTTTTCTTGTCCCTCCTCACACTCTTGCCAGGGGTTGAAGGTTGGGAGCCAGATGCCTGAAAGGGACTTGTGGCTGTTTGCAAGTTTGCTGCTGACTTCAGGAGTGGCTGCTGTGCTACCTCGGTGGAGACTTTTTTATTATTTTCTTAACATCTGTTGTGCATTTGTCTATGGCAAGAATTACAATCCCCAAAGGAATTGTTGGCTGATGTATAGATGATGCCAGATGAGGAAAAGCACCGTTTGGCACATTCCAAATTAAGCAGCTCTCCGTGTATGACACTGTCATTTGGAGATGATTTACACAGCCGTGTTTGCCATCAGGATGTCATCTGTCCTCTCTGCACTGCTGAGCTTTAAGGCTTGGATGCAGCCTGACTACTTAAACACACTGCTGTGATTGGAAACACACTGAGGGAAACACATGCATGCGCTTGCCTTTTGTTGCAAACTGTTTTATTTCAATGGAAAGCAGAAAGAGTGGAGTCATTCCCCCCCCCCCCCNAGGATTTCAAGCCTGACTGCCTGGATGACGAGAGCCGTGGTATTTCCATAGGACAGAGCCATTGTCAGTTTCAATGTGTTCCCACTAATGTGGAGGGAGAAAACTTCGGACTCCTTCCCATCTTGTCCAGATGTTTCCATGCATTAGCATGGGTATCATGTGTGTTCTTCCAGCTTCATTTTGTCCTTAGGAGATTTTGTTTTCCATCCTTTCATCTTCATTTTGCATGATGTAAAAATAAGCATGGACAGGTTGTGATGATTAGTCCAGGTCCTGTGCTGGTGTAAATCAGCAGAGCTCTGACTTCTACAAGATGGCCAAGTCCATCTTCTCACTGTTTTTTGGCCATGTGTGTTGTAGAGAGGGGGATGTGGTGGTGGCTGGACCAGCAGCTCCTCTTCCCTCTAGCCCTCAGCTGAGCAGCTCATGAAGATGTTACTCAGGTTTGGCTAAAATGGGCTTTATGTGTTTTAGAAGCAACAAAATCCCTGATGCTTATTTAATGTTGTGGGAACAACAAAAGAACATCCTAAAGTTCTTATCCTCTGTTCACACCTGGGGACAGAATTGAAGTCTGTGTAGTGATACAGCTGCCCTCTGTAGGAGTTGGCTTTACCACTGATCTCTGTCTGAGCACAGTTTTTTTACTTTGAGCTGTGTATTTAGTGTTTTTAAAATTGTGTGTGTCCAGAAGACAAATACTTCATTCTGCACTTAATTCTAATGGTCTTTCCATTAATTTACCTAATCAGTAATCCTTGCCTACAAATTCTGTCTTTCCACACCAAAATCTCTCAACTCAAGATAAATCCAGTTCTGCATTTCTTTTCAGTCAAGTCCCATTCCCCCAGTATATGTCTGCCCTTGCTGGCTTAATAAAATGTTCGCTGGAGTGAAGCCTATGGCTCTGAGAGGGTGATGTTGGTGGTTTTTCCCTTCTGCATGACAAGAAAATACAGGCAAATGTACCTTGAACTTAAAGCCAGAGTTTTCTGTGACTCTTAGGTAGTGTACTGATTTTAAGCTGAAATTAGAACAACTTAGAATTCTGTTGAAAACTTTCTGTGTTTAGTCTATGGAAGCTAAAATCACTATTTTGGAATGGATAAAGCAAAAATTACATTCTATTCTGCTCTTGGCACTGTATCAACATTTATGTAGCAATGTAAAAGTTTTAAACTGTGAAAGAAATAATCGACTGCTCTAATCAGCATTTTCAGGGGAAGGCTTATTAAAGCACTGATACATTATCTTAAACTTTTGAGTACTATTCCTTCCATTTACAAGAACTTGAACTTTCCATAGCTGCTTCGATAAACTTTTCAACAGGGTTCAAAAAACTAACAAACGATCCCATTACACCATATGTTAAAAATCTATTCATCTTATACTAATGAGTTAGTGGACATGCATAAAATAAAAATATCTGTTCCTTTTACTTTGTTTAAATAGCTACTGTCATGTACTTCAGCTCCAAATGATAACACGTGCTTAAAAAAACAAATACATTACTGTTTCATGTTATTTTAAAATGTCTCTGACTTTTTTCAAGTGATTTATATTGCGTTTGTGATTCAAGCATGAAAGTGTGTTAAGAGGCCTGGGGAGAGAAAAGTTGTTTTAGGATCAGAGTGTTTTGCATACTCTTGCCCCAAACCAGTGAAGTAATAAAATACCATAAAGAAATTGAAACAGATTGCTGGTTGTATCTTTAACAAGTCTATTTAAAAGACAACATTTTATAAAATGACAAATCAATTTAGTGATGAGACGTAGAACGTGGGATGCCTGAGTAATCCTTCTGAATTGCACCTCATTTGCTTCTCCTTGTAGTTTGTTTTTGAGATGTGTAGTTGTAATCTCTTAGAAAAATCAGCAGTGTGTTGTTGTAAGCACATCTTTCCAATGGTGAAACCCTCTGTTTGACAAGTATCTCAGACATCTCTGACATTAAACTGCAGTGCAGAAAGAGCACTGACCTTTAAGAAACTCTTCATGGGCTCATGCACTGAATAGAAAGGGCTTTAGGTACAAAAAACCCTTTTGGCTTGATTTGTACGGAAGAGACCAAGAAGCTCCTATGGAGAGATCTCTGTGCAGTGGGAAATACACTTTGGGTGGTGTCTGTCCCACAGAGCTCCTGCTCCACCCAGGCTGTGTGGATTTGCTGACAGCATCCTCCTGCTGCAGTAGCTGTGTGCTGTGGTCTGATGGGAGCAGCCTTGGAGCCCACTCGAGTAGCTGATGTCAGCTAACACTTAAATAAGATATCCAGCAAAAGCCATGGCTGAGCAGCCAGCCAGTTTCTGTGCTGAAACAGGAACATGTGTGAAGGGTAACTACCATGGGAGTAAGGGCTCTGATACAGCTCACAGCTGGTGACTGTGCATTGTCAAGTTTGTCCCAAGAAATTCCCTGCAAGATCCCTTGGTGATTTAGCTCCCTGTGTCATTCAGATATGCTCTAGGAAGGTGGAAACTGCACAGGGGTGATTGAACTCCTGAGAACAGTTCCCAGCAAGCAATCACTTTTGTTTAATCCTTGGTTTAAATCAGTAGCTCTTCTTCAAAAGCACTTTGTTTTTTGTCTGGACTGAGCTGTCCAGAAACTACTCCAGATCTTCTGTTGCTTGCAAAAGTCCTAATTTTTAACATCATCTTATTCCTGGTCAGTTTAATGTTCTCATGCCAACACTGCTCTATAGTTTAAACAACTTTTTGGAAGCAAAACTGGGCGTACCTCCCTTATGCTGTGTTTGCAGATGGCAATCTGTCCCATCTGTCTTGGTTTGTCGAGATAAGCTCCTCTCTGGCTCCCACTGGCTAAGGGATACAAGTAGGAATACAAGTTTCAGCTGAAAGCCACTTTCAGAAGGCAACACTAGGCCAAACTTAAAATCTGGACCTTAACTGGCTTAGTTTTATTGTTTCCTGATAGCAATTTAAAAAAGCACATGTGAGAAATATGAGAAGCAGTTGTGGATCCAAAGGGCTCTCCTGGAAATGAAGCTGGTCTGTATGTGCTGTGTCCAGGCACTGGTGAAGATGCTGTGGTGTCTCCATGCCCCTCAGGCAGATATTGTGCTGATATTAATTTGTAGAGAACAAAAGCAAAGTCAAATGTGAGTTTATTTCTACAGCTCTTTGTGTTTTCAGTGTTAACTCGCATTTGAATAACGCAGTAATTCTGAATTATTTTATTTTAATACCTTAATTATTTTATTTTAATACCTTCACAGTTACCACATCATACTGATGGGTTTTTTAAAAGGAAATTTTAAAAAAATTTAGTTGGTTTCTTGAGGAGGATGTGCAAAACTAATTTGAAGCAACCTGCAGACACATCCTTTTCAGAAAACACCTGCAAACGCCAGATTGATGATAGTGTCATGTTTTCCTGAAGACACATGGGTTTGAAACAGGGCTAGCAAAGTCGCATATGGCCCATGCATAGGTTTCACTGAGCTGATTTCTGTCCCAGCAGTGGAAATGCTGCTTATGGATTAAGACTACTTTTTTAGCTACATGGCTGAAAAACAGCCCATCTTAAGAGCACTGTCTTGAAAAACCAGCTGTGTAAATACTTCAGTACATTTTTCCCTCCTGATTTGTTATTCTTCCCCCACCCCCAGCCCCCTTTGCAGTTATTCACTTTTCCTTTGGAAAAAGATCTTTGCAGTTTGAAGTTTCCTGGCATCAAACTCCACAGGGGACCTTCACTCTCCTTTGCAGCAGAGTTGAGCCCTTGCTGTCATATTGGTTGGAATTGAAACTAAATTATGATCCCTGGTATTTCCTTACCAGATGTCACATGCAGCAACCAGGGCATGGCAGGCAAGCCCAGCACCTGACCACCCAAATCTCTGGGGTACCATTCCCATTTTCCATAATGAACCTGGGAATTGTACTGTAGACCTTGCAGATGGAGTTGTCTGAACCCAGGTGTTTGTTTTAGTTTCTATTTTGTTATTAGCTATACTGTTATCTATTTTTCAATCTGCTGGAATAATTTGCAGGAAATCAGTGTGACTTTCTCTAAACCAAGATTAGCAGGGAGACTTTGCTTTCCTGTTTTCCAAGGGCTTTCGTTCTGCAGCTTGAGGAATCCCGTGTGTGTTTCTAAGCTTGTAATAAACTCTTGTCAGTAAAGATTTATTCCACTTCAGTTATCATCTTAATGGACCCAGGAAAAGTGTCCATCTAAAAGTGTTCTCCAAAACTGGAGCTGCTTTTCCAGAGTGGACCAAATGATCTTGGTTGACTGCTCCAGCAATGGCCTGTGACTGATGCTTCTGAGGAATTGTTCTGGAGAAAAGTCTGGCCCCTAGCAGGTGATTTACTCATGTCCTTTGGTGGGTTTTTTGGTTTTCTTTGGTTGGTTGGTTGGTTAGTTTTTATGTTTGCTTTGTTTTTTGTATGGACCAATCTGTGTGTAAATTTCAGAGTTGGAAGAAGTGCTGGGAGCAGCCCTTCCTCACTGGCTCTGGGACATCCTTATTACTCCAGCTCAGATTTTTCCTTATTTGATACCTGAGACATGCCAATAAGCTTTGGTTTTGTGTCTTTTGTAGTCTTCCATTGCAATTTTGCATTCCATTTTCTATTCAGGGATGCCATCAGAGCCATGTCAATAATAAGCCCTGTGGACTATGTGTTTTGCTCTCAATTTCTATTAAAATTGTAATTACAAAGCCTGCAGGAGCTGGACACTGATAGCCTTATAACAGTGTGGATTCATATAACTATATCCTAAATGGATAATCCCTACCCAAATACCACCTTCCTATGCAGTGCCCCAAAGAATGCATAGTCTCTCTGATGTATAGGTTAATGCTCTGAAATTAAATACAGAAATTCTTATAGAAGGTGGACCAAAGCGTTATATTCACAACTCTCTGCAAGCATCAGCCACTTAGTTTACATGCCAGATCTTAAAAGCAGAATCTTTGGTTGGAAAACTCTGATGCCAGGCTGGGCAAATGCCAGCTGTGTGCATCTCGCTCAGGGGTTATTTTTGTGCAAACAGGGCAGCTACTGCTTAGAAAACACAGGGGTGCGAGGGGATAGAGTGGGTCTAATGTGAGTTGTAGGTGTTCTAATTCACCATGTGTGGTTTTAAACCTCAGTTGATGTGGGAGCTTGGGAAAGGGGGTCTGTGGGGTCAGCCACTGATGTGCTCCCTGCAGCGCTGCTCTCCACCCTAACGTGCTGTGCAGGTTGTGAGTGAGCAGCAGGAAACTCATCAGGTTGCTACTGAAATGCAACTTGGGACTATTTAAGTCTGTGTTAACTTAGAATAGAAAATAAATGCTTAAACAGTGTCCAGCTGAGGTTGCAGGGGACTCATTAAATGGGCTGGAGGAAATTCCTCTGGCCAGAATCTAGCACAGCTCTTCCCAGCCACACATGTGAGTTTTCCCATCTGCCACTTGCAGAAGATGCATCATCCCATGTCTCACTTGCACATTCATTATTCCGCTCAAGATAGCCACTAAAAAACTTCTAGAAAGTAAGAAAATCAAATTACTACGGCAGGAGAATGGGACTGAGCCCTGGCATGGCTTGCTGAAGGCTGGAGAAGGGCAGAGCTGAATGGGGGCAGGTTGTGATCACTTGGAAGGATCCTAGTGAAGGGTTTGGACTCCCCCTGCTTTAACTTTGGCTTCTTTCTTCCCTTTCCCTACTTTTCATAACCATCCTGAAGTCAGGAGGGAAGTGAACCTCCAGGCTTGTGTCCAAAGGCGGGATTTGTGTAAGCACTGCTCTGGAGGAGACTCAGGATGTGTTTTTCCTCCTTCTGGAAAGGAGCTGAGTGGCCTGGCCCATGCAGACGTCCTCATCCCTGCAGCTTTGCAGGATCTGAGTTACCCTCTGGGTCTGCATGGCACTAATTGCTGTGGGTGCTACAACTGCAGCCAAACAAAAAGATATTATTTGGGATTCGGCTGATTCTCTTCTGTCAATAATGATCTGGCACACCAATTTTGCATTATTACACTTGGACCTTTTCCTTATTTATTTTAGTGATCATTAGGCATCTTAGAAGCTTTTCCTCAATAGATGTATCCAAAGGAGATGGGAGGCAAAAGTATTCACATGTTGTTCAGATTCTACCTACAAGTAAGGAGTGGACATGTTAACTCTTGCCAGAAGAACCCCAAAAATACTGTTTTGGAAATAGATGTCAGGCCTGTACTTAAATTGACACTGTCCCCCATTGAGGGACAGTATGCCCTCTGATTGTTTGGTTTGTTTTTTTAATTAGTAGAATTTAATTAAGTGGGATTTTTTTTTTTTTAGAAAGGCACTAACTTTTACAATCACAAATGAAATAATAGCATGTAACCACTATCATTCCCTAAGCATAATTTGCAAAAAATACTTACATCAACTAAGTAAATGTGATCTGAATCAGAAAATTATTTTGAGAGACTGTTTTAGCTTAACTTTGACCAAATTAATGTCAGTCTGGTTAGTGGCTTGATAATAAACATGCTTCTGCTTTCTGAAGCCACTACTGTATAATCTGATTACAGCTGATGTGGCTGGCAGGGAGCCAGCCCCAGCTTGCAGCAGCCTCCTTCCCCACTGGAATGTCCCAATAAAAAGCACAGAAAGCCACTGGCCAAGGCAGCAGTGCAGGATTCCATCCCAACCAGTGGCTTTGCTCCTTGCCCTTACTCCTGTAAGGTGATGTCTCTGCTTTAAAGGCTTTTTGTGTCTGCAGGGGCAGAGCACAGGGGGTGGCAGTGACATGGGACTGCTCTGAAGGCTGCCTGAAGCCAGGTGCTCAGGTCAGAGGGTCCTGTCCCAGGTCTGCATCTCCTGCCCCTGTGGGAAGAGCTGCTCCATCCATCTGCTGCAGAGGCTGCTGTGGGAATAAAAGATGGTCATTGCAGTGGAGAATCCTGCAGCATCTGTAGAACTTGAATTTTTCTTATGATAAGCTCCTTTTGAATCTTAAAAATAAAGTTTTCCAGGGTTTTCTTAATGCTTTACTCTTTTTCTCTGCAAGGTTCTGCAAAGTCAGTTGGATACCACAAGAGTGGTTTCCTGGGCAAAGCATCATCTCTTCCAGATAAGATATATTTTGCTTCTTGGCAGCTGGATTGTTTTTAGTGTTTAAACATCTTCAAAGACTATAAAAAGGGAGACTTGTTATTGTTATTTCAGTGGCTTTGTCCAAGATGTTTCTCCCTGGATGCTATATATATACACAGGGTCTGTGTTTTATATTTTCAAAGCTGCTGGCATGAAGGTTAATGTAGGAAATCAGAAATAATATCTTCTGAAGTGGAAGAAACTAGAAATACCTTCACCTGAAGATAGCCAGTGATGAACAAAGGAGTTTAAAAGGAAAAAAAAAAAAACAAACCAAAAATGCCTTAAAGTTATTTCATGCCACAAATAAATTAGTAAGTTATATTGGTACTTCAGTGCCTGTGAGCTTTTTTTCCACTGCTGGCTTCCCCAGCCCTTCTGGAAAAGTTCATGAGAAGTGCAGGATTGACCAAGCTCACATGCAGTGAAATACTCCTGGGGCATGGCCCAAAAGTCAGATCAAGACTTAAAAAATAGCAGCTTGTGTGTGTTGGTGTTGGGGTTTTTTAGGGGGCAAGTTTTGTTTGGGGTTTGTTTAGGACTTTTTTAGTTAGGGCTGTAGATAATATGGACACAGATGCTTGATGTTGGTCCAGGCTCAAAATTCTTTGAAACTTATTGACAAAATTTTAAAAGTACCTATGTTTGCACCTATGAGGTACCTATGGGTGACAAAAGAGCCTGTGGCTCTGCTTGTTCACTGTTCTGCACAGTGTAAAAAGTGGCACCTCTTTTAATCCAGACAGTCATTTGTATGTGTGTGCAGGGGGGTGAACTCTATCCCTCTATTTTATGTTGGCTAATAGAAAACAACTGTGCTCTCTTTACTTACACTCATTACACTAACATAGATAAACTTTTCATATTCCATCTGGAAGAAATTAGGCATAGATGACTGACGTGCAAAATGGGAGAAGATCGGGATGAACAAGAAAATAATGTTGACTTTAAAAATAACTAATTCTAAAATTGCATTTAATTTTGTCTAATGGATTGCTAAGAAAAGCACCTGAAACAATGATTTCACATAAACTTTGAATCATTACTACGTTTTTAATAATGGAGAAAGAACAGGAACCTGAAAGAGTTTCAGGAAAGATAAATTGACTCGTAAATGGGATATAAACAAGATACCTCATTTTCTAACAGGATTCATCTCAAAATTTTTCAAATGTTTTATGTGTTCTCTGAAGTGCTGCAGACACTGAAATCCAGGGAGCATGCTGGTGTTCTGCTAAGTTGAAATTAAATGAGGAGTCTTTCTGCAGCTGCAGAGAAGCACTTCAAGTTTATTTTGTATGATAGAGAATATAGTCTGCACCAAAGAGGTCTGGATTGTGGAGATATTAACTATTTCTTTGGCAAAATGAGGCAACCTGCCACGAAATTTAGTGCCAAGTCTGTTTTGCCATTCTGTTCTCTGCTTCACATGAGATACAGGAACTGAAAGCAGCTGGGCTGTCTCAGGTTTTCAATTCACAGAGTGATTTGTTGAGGTTTCTAGGACCCAACTGCTGAATGGGGGAGACACACAAACCCTTGAAAATTATGGACTTTTGAGTAATTTGTATTTTTTTGCCAAGAGGGCATCCAATATTTTGGTAAATTCTTTCGGTAGAAATGTTTGCTTAGCTAGAACAAAAATGGGACATTAGAAAAAGAAACTTTTCCTGCTTCAGTTGTCTTTTTTTTTATTTTTATGTTTCTGCAAAGCTTTTACAGATTTTTTTAAACTGGAACCTTTATGGGACCATAAATCACCGTTTCATTGTGTTTCTTCCTTTTGTATTTATAAATACATATCACTTGCAAAGCAGACAAACAGCTTCAAGGTTAGTAAAGGCAGAGGGGTTGCAGGTTGTTCCAGAGCCATGAATGTTTTTAGTTTATTTGTTACCATTGAATTTGAACTTACTTTTCAATAAAACTGGAAAGGAAATGCTATTATTTTCCCTCAAAATTGTGCCAGGAAATGAATTTGCTGTGATTCTGTTTTATCTCTGGAGTTTTCCTGGATCTTGGACTCCAAGTCCTAAAGTGTGCTGCTGTCCTGAGCATCATTTCTACCTCCAGGTCTCACATCACTCTGTGCTTTCCTGTTCTGCCCAAAGGCAGTACTGGGGCTCATTTATTTCTCAGGGGGTGTTATGGCATGGATGAGTACAGAAGAAGGCAGAGACTTGCATTTCTGCTTAGCCTAGACATTACTTTTCCAGGTGTGATGTGTAAGGCTCTATGTATGCAGGTGAGCAAGCACCACCTCTGTGTGCAACTGCTTGTGCAACAGATCTGCATCGCCCAAACCTTTGAGGATTTTAGTGTGTGATGAGTTTCTGCTCATCATCTTGGCAGTGCTGTGCCTCCACAGTAATTACTGTGTGCCTAATAGGTTGAAAATCCTATTTTAAATGGTGGTATGGATGTCTTTGTCCTACAGATTAAACTACTCCAGTCACAAGCTCTGCCTGGAGTAAAGCACAAGTAACTTCTTGTAACAAAAGATGTGCACATGTGTGGTGTGTTTGTATTTGTAACTCCTTCTCTTTTCTGTTTTTTCTTTTTTCGTTTCACTTAAATAAAAGCACAATCTGTTTTTTCTGGTTTTCTTTCATTTCCTCCTCAGCATGCCAGGTCTCTGCAGCACTCCTGCCTGCACCTCAGCTGTGCTGGATCTGTACAGGAGGCTGTGGGGGAGGTATCAGACTTTTTCTATGAAATCAGCACTGAAGAACACAATTGTAATGCAACTGGAGACACAAGCTCCCCTTGCTTTTCTAAAATACATTTGGCAACTGCAAAGGCAGAGGGTTTCCAGATCAAACAGAGGCTGGGTGTCCTTGCTCAGGAGGTACCAGCAGCTCCCTTCCCTGCCCTCAGAACTCATACTTTTCTTTTGGGGTATCTCCACTCAACTTGCAATAACCAGAATTCTTGAATTGAGGTTGGAAGCAATGAAAACACTTAATCGGCTCCAGGTCTTGACCCTCTTGTCCATTCTGCTCAGTTTCTCCCTGCTCCCTAACAGGATGAAGTTCCAGCAGTTTGGCTGCTGAATGGCCTTGTGTCTGGGGAGGGATTTCTCTGCATGGGGACCATGCAAAAACGAAGTGCTTGGCCCTGGTTGCCTTTCTGCTCCACCCCAGGGTGGCTGAGCTCTGATTTTGCAAGTACTTGGCTCTAAGGATTTGAGAAATCACGGCAATCCAGTTAATGTTATCTGCACTGCTTGGAAGAGGGACCTCCCTGTTGCAGTTAATCCCGAGGATGAGACCACCCTTTCTCTTTTGTTTAAAATATTCAAGCTGGGAGATGAATGCAGTAGCATCTTCAGCTCCTGGCTCCCTGGCCATGCTTCGCTGGGGAGTCACATAAGAAGTCAGGACCTGTGGCAATAACTGCATCTGAAATCATAGTGGAGCTGCTGGAAAAGCTCTTCCTCATGATAGGAGTCCCAAGGCACTGCCAGTTCCCTGCATAATAATCCACTCTCACTTGGTTCTAATGGGAATTCGGGTTTCCACGTGTTTTAAAATACAAGAGGAAGGGCTGTTTTCCTCTCCTTTTGCATGGATCTGTGAAACAAGGAGCTGTCAGACTTTGGGGGTGAAGACTGAGTTTTGGTTCTGGGTTCCTGTAGCACCAGGTGTCCCAATACTCAGAGGTGTGGCTATTGCTCTAAGGATACAAACGCAAAAGTACCCAGGAAAGGGCCATCCTTCTGAGTGCAGAGCTGGGAGATTTTGTCCTTTTGTGCCTCTTCCTGACACTGGAGGTGGCTGTGGACATCCTGTGCACTGGGGCCTGTTGCCACACATCAGTTGCACGTCAGCACAGAGGGGTGTGTGGCTGTGCTGGTGGTATTGACTGGAGGTTTTCCACTGTGATTTTCCTTTTTTTTAAAGCCAGCTGTTGCTGGGGGGGCTTTGCGTGCGTGTCTGCATGTTGTGGAATTGCAGAGGATTTTGGGTTCTGTTTTTTAGCAGACTCATAAAATTCTAGCAGGGTCTTTACGTGGTGTGTACTCGTAGCGCTGCTGCTCCACAGCTGTATGGTTATTGAAATGTTTTATTATTTCAATAACATTTTGAAAGCGATGTTTCCCTCCCAGCTTGAGGGAAGAAAATTTAATCCCCTTTCTGTTGCCTCATGGCTATGGAACTAAAGCTGATGGGCTCAGACCTCATCTGAAAAGGGTTCATTGCCTGTGCCTGGTGATTTGGCAAAGGGTAGGACATGTACATCTCAGCAGATATCCTTTGCAAAGGCCACTTTTATGGGGCTATTTTGCTCAATGTGAGATGATTCTTGTGAATATAAAGGCTTTCTTCCAAGAAATCTTCAGAGGTTGTGCTGCCTGGTTCTGTGCTGATATGTGTTCTAGCAGGAAGCAGCAGCAGGTAATGTATTTATGCTACACAATCTGCTTAAGAATAGTTTTTTCCTATGAAAGTTATGAAGTTATAAATTAGAGATTAATTCGTACCAGTAGATTAAAAAAAAAAAAAAAAGGACTGAGCTGTTCTGCTTCCTATTGATCATAAGGATATACACAAATTCCTCTTTTTGATTTTCCTTGTCACCCTGTGGTGCTGCCAGCCTTGTTTGCAGCCTCCCTGCTCTTGGCCTGGGCAGCCTCAGAGCACTGGGATGGTGTCACTTGGGATTTTGAGTCATCACAATGTTGGTTGGGCTCTGTGGGTGTTGTGCAAGGAGGGTTTGGCTTTGAAGTCCCTCCTAGTTTATGTTCTGTTGAGCAAACTTTAGCAGGACCTTATTTTGTTGCTGTCCTTCTGTGTTGGATTACTTTATTCCTGGATTTGTGTGTCAGAGTGGTGGTTGATGTCTGACATTAAGACCAGGTTTTCCTGTGTGCAGCATTCCCTGTTTGATGGGAATGGATACTGAGGTGAAAGCAAGATCAATTTTCAGCGGTTTATCCATTATTTTTGTCCTTTCTTCTGAAAGGAGCTCCCACGTATGTGAGGAGAGCTTGTACACTGAAGGTTAGGTTGAGAACTTTCTTTAATCCTGTGCTAAAGCTGGATGTTCTGCTTAAATTTGTTTCCAAAGGCAACATATCCTTCTGGTTTAGTGCTTACTTGGTGGTGAGGAGTAAGAAGGTTGAGCCAGCAGCCACAGCAAAACAACTTTGGAGCTGCACAGCCTGCAGCCCAGCCCAGCTCTTCTGGTCTGTCCTTGGGGCTTGAGAGGTACCAAAAGAAACCAGAAGTTAAATGCATTTATTGAATTTTGTACTCTTTGTGGCTGGAAATTAATTAATTACCTTAAAGCAATAATAAAGAGGTGACTCCCCCATGCAGGTCTCCAGCAAGATGATCAGGGTGGGCTGGGCTGGTGAATTTGGCAGGGACTGTGCTGCTGTCCAGGAGAGAAAGACAAGGACAGGGGTGTGTTCCCCAAGAATGAATGGTCCACTTTATTTGATTTGCAAATTTTAAGTTAATTAAAATATAAAATCTCCAGAATAGCAGGGGGATGCTCTTCACAAAATCCAGTTGAGTGGAAAATCCCCAAAGGAGGATATCTGAGGTGGTGTGAGCCTCAGAGCCTTCTCAGTGCCCAGCCAGGAGCCAGGGCTCCAGCTCATGCCCAGTGTGGACTTTAGGAGAGGGAGTGCCCCCTTCTGTAAGGCTTGGTTGTATGGTGAGCACATGTCCACATTGATGTGTCTTACTGCGGGTAATATGAGCATATTTATCACTATTTAATATTAAACAATTGTCATTTGCATTGCTCTCATGCCTCTGAGCTTCAGCCACAGGCTGTGCCCTGTTCTGCCCCTGGCTCAGCAGAAGGAGCCCATCCACACTGCCATCGTGAGTGCCCTTGCACTGAGCCTTTCCCAAACCACACCAAATAACCCCAGAGCAGAGGCAGGGCTGCTGACAGCATGGGAGCGTGCAGTTCTGCAATTATGGAGTGCAGATCGTGGAATAAACTGTTTGAGAGGGCTCCAGAAATGCTTCCTTATCTTTTAGTAACAGATTACAGCTTTGTTTTCTGAAATAGATTCTGAGAGGGATGGTTAAAGAATAGGATGAATTTAAAAGCATATGTGTTACTCCCTTGCCCCCCCACCCAATACCCTCAAATCCACTTAAAAAGCAAGCCAAAAAAACCCCCATAAAAACTTCAAACCAAATAAACAAAATCCCATCCCTCATTAGGTTATTAATGAGGCAGAGCACAAAGGAAGGAGAGGCTGAAGACCTGCTTGGGTTGACTTTTATGTCTTCTCTTGCTTGTCTTCTTCCCTCACTCCACCATCCCCAGCAACACTTGAGGAAAAAAATGCCCAAGGTGTGGACTTGATGACAGAATGTGGGTCCTTTTGTTTGGTGCTGAGCATGGATTTTGTGAGTGAGCCAAAGGATTAATGAAATAAATTCTTATAGACACAATGAAAAATGATTTGATTGCCAAGAAACTGTCGTTCTAATGAACTTGGGTAGTCTGTTTGTTGGAGACGTCAGAAAATGGAAATGGGCTTGCATAGCTTTATCATATTCAAAAATAGACTTTAACTAGAACATTCTGTATTCTTTCCTGTTTGAGTAAAAGCAGGGGCTGATAGAAGTTGAAAGCAGCAGATAAACTGATGTGGAGACACATATGGCTTGAAGCTAGTGTTTGAAAAGCAAGGAAACCATAATCAGTTGAAGGTAAAAAGAAAAATGTTCTTAGTAAAGAGCCCTGTTCTCAAGGCATCATGTTGGTATGAAGACAAGTTTTGATTAAGTCCAGATAAATTCTTTTTTTTCTAATGTGTACCTCATGCAGAATGGATGTTTGTCACTGTCCATCTTTGTTACTAGGGAGGAAGGAATGTGGAAGCATCTTGCTGCTCAAGCTTTTGGGGCCTTAATGCCAGAAATCAATTCAATGTGGTCATCTTATGAAAATGCTCTTAACAGCCCATGTGCTGCTTGGATTTTCTAATCAAAATGCATACATTTCCTTCAGAATCAGAACTGTAAGATGGGATAGAAGATTCCATTTTCTCTCTGAAGACTGCTTTTTCTAGAGGTGTTTAGTGAATCTGGGAAAGAGCTGAGTAAAGTATCTTAGATTTGCAGGTGGAGGGAAGACCCATAGTGATGAGTAAATATGATATGCATCACATCTTCCCTGGTCTTTCCTCCACTAGCAAATCTAAATCAAATTGAAATCATCCAGCACAAGGACTTGGCTGGATCTCTGCTGGTAGGATGTTGAACCATGGTCACTTGTGGCTCATCTCTCTCCTGGAATATTATTGATATTTGCTGAGATCTTGCACATCCACAAAGTGAAGAGCAGGATGTCTTCACAAATATGTTGTCTGCCTCGGACATTTTTTAGTTTAAAAGAAAAGAGGGAAAACATCTTCCTCAAAATTGAGAATACTTCCAACTTTAATACTGTTTTTGATTGGAAAATGCAAATACTGGTGTTGAATTCTTGACTATTTAATTTTTAAGTCAAAAAATTTACTGGAAAATACCCCTGCTTTCTGTCTGGTACCTGGGTCACTCTGCTTTGGACATGGCAATTGTTGTGGTCTCAATTTTCTGTGACAGAAGTGCCACCTAAAACAATGTTGGCCTTTTATGGATGCTTTGAAGGCCAGAAGCAGTGTCATGACACTGACAAATCAGCAGAATGATACAGAGTTATTTTACATACGGATTGAAAAATAAAAATACTGTGTAGTTTTGGTGGTTTTTCATAAATCTTTGCCCTTAATTTTCATCAATCAGATCAGAGTATAAAAAAGAAAGGTAGTTGCAGCAGATTGATTGCAAATGAGTTATTTGCTTACTTTCAAGGTTTTTGTGTCTAGAATTTAGTTGGTAGGAAATAGATAAATAGTTAAATAAATGATTATTAAAGTTACCCAGCAACAGAACCTGTAGATGGGTGAACTGAGCAGTGCAACCATTCTAGCTGGTCCCCAGGATGAGAGTTGTCTTTTGAAGTGGAAATCAAAAAATTTGACATTATTCCTGACTATAACTGCTAATATTGCGTAAACTTCTCATGTGTTTAGGAGTTGCATTCCCTATATGTAAAATATGAATAACGATATTGTATAAATATTCTTTGATCTCTTTCCATGAAAAGCTCTACGGAAATTCCAAGCATTTGATATTAAATGCTAGATTTAACCTTTGCAAATTGAGCCTAAGTTATTTATAAGTGTCTTTGTTTTCTTAAGTTATAGATTCATTTGGCACTGTTAATGCTTTCTACTGTGGTCAAATATGGGTGGTTAAGAATGAAGCAAGTTCTATAAGTAGCGGTGATTAAACACTGATTTAATCTCTGCATTCCTACAGTATGTGCAGAGGCAGATTAAAAATGCCATGATCCAAGGAATAATGCAGTAATATGGTCTTGGTGAATGTTCTGGAGTAACTCTGAGGCAGGACTTGTGGCTGTGACTGTATAGCACTGGAAGAGAGAGCTGTCCCAACATGAGAAAGGAATTGAAATGGTAATTCTCCAAGTCAAACAAAGAATTGATTGGTTATTGCTGGTTTAACCATCATAAAATGTAAGTCAAGAAGGATACTGCAATTCAGGCTTTGGCACCTAATCTTGTCTCATTTGGACTCATGTGCTCCTTGATTCCCTGCCATCAATCTCCTCTTTAGGATCTGCAAGCTGAAGTTAATGGCTTTCATCATAACAGCAATGAAAATACCATTTACCTATTTAAAATGCTCAGCAGGGAAATATTCAAGAATGATGCCTTGTGCTCCAGGCTATTCATCCAGTTTGATGAAATCTCAATTTTTCGTTATGCCTGCGTGTGTGCAGACACACTGCAAGGCTTTGAGCTGTCCATTTTGGGGTGTAATTAATTTGTGTCCTCACCAGACAGCTTGTTGTGCATTAAGCCCTGCCAGCCAACAGATAATTTTTCTACCATTTAAACCAATTTATGGTCTAGCTGACGTGTTCATTGTTTCCCCAAACCTGGCCAGTCAGCACCATCCCCACCACAGAGCAGGAAATTAATCTTTGCAGTTATTTTACTCCACCAGCTTTACCTGCTGCATGCAATTGTGGAGGAATCTGGCAAACTTTAAGAGCTACATCCTCAAACTGTGTTCGTGATAGCTGCCAGTATTCCTCCCTTCCCTTCCCTGGACCATGCCCTGAGGCATCATCTGTTCTCCCACCCGGCTGGGTGGAACCAGAACACCCAACACCCACGGGAGAGGCTTTGGCTGTCCTTTGTACAACCCAGGAGGGAGCAGCTGAGGTTGCTGAGACTCTTCCCTTGAGGAGACAGCAAATACATGGCTGTGTGATCTGAAGACTCATCTTCAGTCTTCTGCTATTGACTTTATTAGCTGGGGCTATTAAACATAGGAAAGACTTGGAGGGGACCAGCTTAGCTCCTTGGTTATGTCCCTGGTTTAAGACTTAGGCATGGATGTAATTAGGTTCAAACTTCATCAGAGCATAGAGAAATATTGCAAATTATCCAAAATGTGTACTTTTACCTGCCTGTTCATATGAACACTTTACAAAAAGATGGATCCAAAGCTCCTGTGTTGATTGTGGTGTGCTGTTGCAGTTGTTGCTCCTAAGAGATGAAAAAACAAATCGAGAAGTAATTGGGATGGAAACTCAGTTCAAATTTTCCTTAACAAAGAGTGCAGTAAGAGTGGCACAAAACCAGCTTTGTACCCAAGCCCCCAGTGAGTTAAACTTCCCTTTGCACAGGGAAGGTGGAGCTGAGCCTTGTATGCAGCCCTATAGGGCTGAGAGGTGCTGCTCTGCCAAAGCCTCCGTGTCATTTCAGTATTCCCAATATCTACCTGTGTCTCTGCCTTGGAAGGAGTCCTGAAACTGATACATGGTTTGAGCTTGTGATTATTTTATGACAACTCTTTGCTTAGGATGAAAGCTTGGAATTCAAGTTATTTGGCTTATACTTTGCATGACTGTGAAAAAGCAGTTTGATTTGTTTTTTTAATTTTCAGGGATTGTGGAGACAGAGCTATCATGTGGAGAAATTCTCAGCAGAAAATGGGATGCATCAAAAAGATTCAGAGAGATAAATTTCAGGCAATCTAAAATTAATTCTGAGATCCCAAGGATTTCTCACTAAGTGACTGAAATGCCAGCATCATTTTTCTTTCCAGTTTTGTTTTCTCTCTGAGCCATATCTATTGCCTTTGAAGTAGCTACAGCTGAGGCCAGAATTTGTGAATGCTGGGAAACCAGCACTTCTGAGCAAGGAAGAACCTTTGTAGTCTGTTCACAGGCAGAGCAACAGAGTAGGAAAATAATTTTTTTAAATTAATATTTTTTTTTCCAAGCCTCCAGCATTTGATCCTAAGCATCAGTCTTGTTGCATTAAAATGCGTGGTGCAATCTTAAAAGTCAGTTTGCCAAGGGGCAAAGACATCCTGGTCAAGGAGACCTGGCAGGGAGAATGTCCTCCATGCTCTGAAATCCAAATGAATTAGGTTCAGTCATGGATTAAGTCTCGACTGACTTCAAAATGTAACCTGTTATCTCTTCCAGAAGTTGTGCTGCTTAATTTGAACGGTGGTTATTGTCAGGAAATCGAGCCTTGGTTAGAACATGTGCAGCACTTCCATGGACTTAGAGGTCTAAAATTAGGAATTGTGAGCATTAAGACTATATTCAATATAATATGTGCTTGTTGGGATTGCCACTGGTGTGTTGTAGCTTCTCCATGTTCCCAGTTTTTAATTTCATGGGCACAGCTGCTAAACTGGAAAAACTTTAGGCTAGGACTTGTACAATTCCTATTACCATATGATTTTCAGCCCGTGGCATAGGAAGAACTAGTGAGTATTGAGAGCCATGTTGAAAAATAAAGATAATTAAATCTCATATAAGAGAAGTTGGTATTATGTAGTACAGATCCTGTCATGAGAGTGCTGCTGTTGCAAGCAGAAGATGAAAATCCAGGGATTTAAACATCATTGCCTTTTACTGTGGTATTTACATGTTCCTTTCCATGAATTTCAAAAGAAAACACAAAAAATTTCAAATACAGAAGAGTCTGGATGTCATCTGGAATTTATTTGACCTCTTACATTGGCTCTAAAAGAAATCATAAACAAATAAACAAATAAAACTTTTTTCTAAGATAAAAAAGACACTTAGTTTAATAACTAGATTAAAAACCAATTTGAAACTTAGTGGGGGAGCTTGCGTGTGGCACAAAAAAGGGAAGGAGAACATTTCATTTTAATGGAGATGCTGCCAGTTCTTTTGGTATGAACTCTTTGTCCAGGGCATGAGGAAATTCCTGTTATCATGAGCACTCCACAGCTGCAGTGACCTGTGCCCATCAAGTTAGTGAAGTAGGGATCTTTATATGGAGGATTGGGATGTTTGAATTTAAAAAACAGTCATTTTATTTTGGAAGGAGTGAAATTTTAAAGGCAGTATTTGGAAAGGACATCTTTCTTTACTAGGCAGCTGCAGTGGCCCCCTGGTATTTTAAATCTATGTGATGATCATCAAGGTTTGTTTTTTAATTAATAACTAGTCTTCTTCACCTTTAAAAAGGTAAGTTTTATTTAGAGCCAAAAGCACAATTGGAGACACTCAAGTGCTACTGCTTTTCTCAGTAGGACATTGTCCCAGCTCTCTCCTCATCTCCAATATGACTTCTCCCTCCCAGAAGTCATCACTGTAGATCTTTTGGATAAAATGTGCTGCTAGACATAAAACAAGAAAAATATTTGTTTATTCTATGGCAGACAGCTGCTTAGGATGCTGTGGAGGTCTAAGTCTTATAGTAGTTTTGCAGATGTTGTTTGTACGTGACTTTTTCTTGGAAACCATCTGTGTTAGGAAGCACAGAGGGATTCTGTGCATCCCTTGGCAAAAAAAGTTGGGCTCTTTTCCTTCAGCGTCTTTGTCCAAGGAATTTGAAGGAGGAGAGAGAGACAGAGGAGCATTACCAATATTTGGTCAAAGTGAGGACCCATTTGGACTTGGGCTGCAAAAAGGTTTTTCTGGGCATGTACTGGCATATTCAGTGTGTCCAAAGTCCAACGAGGCAGAGAAAAAATCTTCCCTTCTTTCTAGGAAAATATAGAGCAAACTTCAGGTGATCTGTATGGAAGTGGTGGATAATGTCTAGAAACAGGTCTTTGTTTTTATGTAGAAAAGCTGTCTTGAGTGGTCTGTGCTGCCGAGTTCAAAAGAGCTGGTTTGGTGAGATTAAACTGCAAATCTCCAGAGCAATGTAAGGAAAAGGGGCTCCCTAGGGTGTGGTGTGATGGCTGCAGGGCAAGGCAGGTTTCTCTCCAGAGGTGGGGATGAACATGCACTCACATTCGAGTACTTACATATTTCTATTAAGATAATTCAGCCAACAAAGCATATAGCCAAGGGTGATAGAAATTGAGGAATGTGGACTTTTTCTTGGCAGTTTGAATCTGGTTTGGAAGCATTTCAGGGGAGGATTAAATCTCACTGCTCGGCGGGTCAGGGTTGGGGTAATTGGCAAAGGCAGAGGTTGGGGATGGCTGAACTGGGGATTAGTGCAGCACAACTGCGAGTCTGGGGCTGCTGTAGATGAGGATGCAGACGAAAATATGTCAAGCATCTTTCCTACTGGGAATTTTCAAATGGGCTGTGATATTTGCAGGAATTTTGAGCCGGTGGAGTGGCGAGGGAAGGATGACAGAGTTGCTACCTGTGCTAAGCACAGGTTTCTATCACGGATTAGCTGGGAAGTGATGGTACTCTAGGCTTGTTTGATCCTGTCTTGTTTGTTTTGTGGGTACTCAAATACCTGAAGTATTATGATGAAAAACTGACTTTTGTGCCCTGACATTGTTTGCTTTATGAAATTATCCACTTTGTTATTAGTTCACCCAATTTTGTGCAAGGTGTGCATTGTATGCAAATTAATACAGTTAAACCAATGTCAAACACGCTTATATTTGAGAAAAGTTAATATTTCTCTTGGCAGTCCTGATATCCTTTGTTCCTTATGTGCTGAATTAATTTCTTCTGCTGGTGCTTGCTCTGTGCACATGGCCACGATGTCCAAGGGACTTGCTGAAAGGGCTCTGCCTTTCACTGGACAAGGTGGAAGTTCCTCTGTTTTGCACAGTGTATATCAGAGACACAACAGTTCCTACAAAGCTTCCAGAACAAGATAGCAGACCAAAGCACAGAGTAAAATTAAGCAGTTTGTGGTATGAAGCTCCCACAAGCCAAACAAAGCCAGCCTTGGCCTCGTGTTTGGGTATTTCTGAATTGCCGGCCGGACTGAGGCTCAGTGCTGGGATGTGGGATGAGTCCAGAGCAGTGGCTTGGTGCTCGTGTCCCCTTTGCCATGCTGCCATACATTCCACCAGCAGGGCAATCAGCCAGGCTCCAAATGCACATTGCAATTTCTGGATGCACGGCTCCAAATCTGAAGTTCATCCACTGTCAACAGGAGCTAAAACCAGGGAGATGCTGGTCCCTGCCACACTCAGTATGTTTATCACATCCTTAACTCTGGGCAGGGGCTGCTGCCATGCAGCAGCATCACTTCAGGAATAAAGTGCCTCTCAGACATTGTCACAGTGATTCTGCTTCAATACCCATTAAAAGAAGTTCAGGTTTGTTTTTCGGATGCAAATGAAGCACTTGGGGTTTGTGTGAGTTTTTTCAGACACAGTATGAGCTGCGGGTCTTTGTGGTCTCATACAGTATATGGTTTCAGTGTCTATAAGCATAAATATATGTAAGTCTCTGAGAGTGTCAGGAGAATGGAGCCAGGCTCTTCCTGGTGGTACCAAGTAATAGAATGAGGAGATGGACAGAAACTGATGCACAGGAAGGTCCACCTGAACATGAGGAACAACTTCAGTGGACAGTGATGAGCACTGGGACAGGCTGTCCAGAGAGAGCGTGGAGTCTCCCTCACTGGGGATATTTAAGAACTGTCCAAACGTAATCCTGTACCATGTGTTCTGGGATGACCCTTCCTGGGCAGGGGTTTGGATCAGATGACCCACTGAGGCTCCTTCTGACCTGACCCATTCTGTGATTCTCCAGCACCATCAGTGCAGCCACGTGGAAACAACAAAGCAGCACTGGGTTTTCAGTTGCTCAGACTGAGAATTTTATGGACTTAAGAATGCTTGTAATTTCCATAGTGTTTAGGGGAGCTCAGCTCCTATAGTGTCCCAGTGAGCTGCTTCTCTCTCCTGGACTTCATCATCACCTCTTCAAATGAGAAAATGCATTAGAATCATGGAATCACAGAATTGTTATGGTTAGGAAAGACCTCTGAGATTGAGGTTAACCATTAACCCAGCGCTAAGCCATGTTCCCAGGTGCCCCATCCACACACCTTTTCAACACTTCTAGGGATGGCTCTTCCACTGCTTCCCTAAGCAGCTGTTTCAATGCCTGACCACGCTTCCAGTGATTTAGATTATATAAGTTTTTCTTACTATATAATCTAAACTTCCCGTGAGGCACCTTGGGGCCAAACTTTGAGGTTTACAATGGCTTAAGTGAAGGCACTCACACATTCCAGAGCACATCTGTAGTGGAGTCTGTTGGGTTGGATCACGGAGATGGGGATGCAGGAGCAGCACTGGAGGAGAAGGGACTGCTCCACATATGTGCATGAAGGTTTTGGGCTGAACCCACCCATTATTCTTGTGTTTATTTCTCATTCCATCAACTTAAGTTGTGTCTCTGGCATTTGTTTGTTTCCTTTGGGTACTTATACTTATATTAGTGTAAATATTTTCTAGTGATTGTTGAGTGTCCAGTTTACATTAGTTGCTTGCAATTTCCTGCTGTAGCTTAAAATATTTTTTTTTTTGTAAAAGCATAAAATTACCCTTCCCATAAGCATCAAACTCTGCTTTTTCAGGCAAAACCCATACTCCTGAAATTTCAAAGGCACCTTTTCATAATTTGAGAACTGAAAAAAGAGGTGGCATCTACACGATTGAGTGAATTCCCAGTCATGGTTCAATAAAATCTGAGTGAGTCACTACCACCAGAGTTAAGTGACCTTGGGAAATTTATGGTCACACTTGAGTTGTTGTTTGTCCTTTTTTTCTTAGTGACCATTTTCTATCGAAATTCATTTTTGTTGTCATGTGAGTATATCCAATAAAACAGGAGCATTGTGTGCCTGCCCTCTGCAAAACTGATAAAAGTCTCCTGGTTTCCGTAACAGTAATAGCACAATAAATGCTCAGAGTGAACTGTGCTGAATGTCTGTAATCTGGGACTATACTTTTCTTTTTTCTTTTTTTCCCTCTATGTTATAAAGGTACTCTTTCATAACTGCTTTCTACAGTTTCCCATTCAGTTTGTGAATGGGACAAATGAGAGCTGGCTCCTGCCCGGGACTGCCCTACTTCTGCAAAATTAATTTTTCTTGCAGCAATATGAGGAAGGGCTGGATCTTATTTATTTTACCAAAGTAAATTTTTCAATATGAGAACAATTAATAAATGATTATGGAAAAGAAATTCAGCATTTGTTCCCCAACCTCTATAAATATGATAATTACCATCTCCAGAGGGAATGGAGTTGGCAGTAGTTTCACAGGGAACTGTTGAACTGTTTGACATGTTTTAAATGGTTTACCAAGCAAAATCAGTTTTAAAAGGAAAGGGGTTTGTCAATCAGTCAGTTTGTGTTGGGTTGTTGATGTCCCCCTGTCAGTCAGAGCAATAACAGCTCTCAGAGGTGGCTGAGGAGTTGCTGGAGGGAGGGGAGAAGCAGCTGTGATAATTTGGGGGGGGGTGTTAAACATTCCTATTTTATACAAGTGACACGTAGTTTCTTGGAGGATCTGATTTATTACTATATGGATTCAGGCAAAGTGTTTGCAAAATTTACTCTGCTTTATGGTACTGCAGCAAATGTAAACACATATAATTCAACAGTGCCAGAAGAAAATGAAGGTGGGAAATAATCTTTGTCAGCAGCAGGAGGGGTTTAGAGAGAGCTGTGAAAAGGAGAGAAGTGGCAGAGTTGTGACTGAGAATAAGGTGGGGTTTTGTTTCATCTCCAAGAGGAAGACTATGGGTCACTTTCGAGGAAAACAGAGATAAAGCAATGCCAGGGGTTAGGGGAGACTTGTGCCACACTGCATGGTGCCCAGCACTGGCCATGGGAAGGTGTCCTGGTGAGTTCCCTGCCTGGGACCCAGGGTGCAGAGGGGCCATGGGGGCTGACCCTGCAGCAGCCAGCTCCTTCTCTCAGCTAGATCTTGTTTGAGCTCCAAACAAGCCAGAAGATAAGAAACAGAAACATCAGCAAGAGAGAGGTTTGACAGCCAAGCTGTGCAGAAAGCAGATGTCATTCTTCAGGGCTTTCGCACCTCTGCCTCAGGGCGAGGGAACATCTCCCTCCCTGAAAAAAGCCTGGTTTAGGACACGTTTTAGCCATGGTTTCAGCGAGATTCCTGGTTATGGCTTGGTGTAACCACTCACGTGTATGTGGCAGTGATGTGCAACACAACCTAAGAGTCCCATGAGGTTCCCTTGAGGCAGGAGATGCTTCCTGGGGACATAGGGCTCCTCAGGAGCTTCCTGCTGGTGACAGGATTTCTTGCTCACCAGTTCAGAAGATGTCATTGTTCTGCATCAGATTAATTTAGGGTCATTTTTTTCCAGAGGCTGAGGACTATGTGGTGTGAAATACCTGTTTTGCTGCATGGCAGCGTTGCTCCACTGGCTGCTGGTGAGGGTGGGACTTGCAGAGGATGCACAGCTGTGGATAGAGCTGACTGGGAGGAGCAGTAAGATAATGTGGACATGTGGTTGCAAAGCAAAATGTACTTTGGGAATTTACTCTGGCTATGTGGTCTTTCTAATTATCTGGAAATTCCTAACCCAGAATGTATTCTGAGATTGTTGAACAATTTGGGAGCGGAGAAGGGGAAATGGGAAATGCCATTTTTTGTTATTTTGAGTTCTTTCCTTAGTTCTACAGAACCATATTTAATTTTTATAAAACCCTGTTGGATCTATAGGTATTTCTACTCCTAGGGTGGGAATTTTTGGAATGTTTTCTGAAGCCTACAGTGTGTGGAAACATTGGGATTTGGTTTCACCTTCAGACTGAGCTTCATTGCCCAGTACTGCCTAAATCCCTCAGAATCCTGGCCCACAACACAAACAGGCTATGTATCATTCAGCTATGGATGCAGTAAATGTGGAAAGGCTGATAATGGATTTTGATGAATAATCAAATTACACTAGCACAATTCTTGGAGGAATCTGCCAGAAGTCCTAGAAAATTTTCATCTGTTGGGAGAAGAAGAAGTATCTGAAGCAGTGGTTTGAAAGCATTGTAATCCTGTGACCCCTACCAGCATGTTTTTTCTGCTTTCAGTGTTAGTTTCCATCTGCTACACTTCAATATGTGGTTAACTGCGCTTTCAAAGGCTTCATTTAACTCCATTTCAGAATTCAGTGGCAATATATCTATATTCATGCAAGACTCTCAAGGTTTCTTCTTGAAATACTTTTTGATCCTCAGGTGAAATTACATCCAGGATATCAATACTGCAAAAGTGTATCCTGGAATCCAGAAAGAAAAATTGAAAGCAGGATTTTACTTACTATGTTGCATTTAAAATCCAGGTCTGATTTCAGTTAAAATCTTGGAAAGATCCAGCAATAGGCATTGTATATTAATCAACATAAGATGAAGGCCAACCCTGCTGCTTCACTTTGAGGAGAAACCTGCCATTTTTCATTGTCTTTCAAGAACAAGGTAGACTTGGAGGGTTGGCAAAAGTCTTGTATAGTACCTAGACCACATGACTAAGAAACTAGTGGTCTGTGGAAAAAAAATGCTCATAAAATGATAAAATGCTTCAATCAAGTCTCAAACTGATGCATTTGGGAAGTGAAATCTTACTCATTGTTTCTCTTTGGTCCCTTGCTGTGCCAAAAGGTCATTCTGTCTCTCCTGGGTTCATATGATCCCACCATTGCTCTTGTCCTTAACACCAAACCGAAAGAAAGTCAGATGCTTCTTGTTTTTCCCTTTCGTATTTTTCTGGCTTGATTTCCTTCTTTCACCATGTTTTGTGCTGTTTTTCCCAAACTTGGACTCTTTAAAATACAAGTGGAAACTGATGGTCTTATCCAAACTTAGCAACATATTGGATAGCTTTGCTCAGAATAATTGCCTCTTTCTTTTCATCTCATCTCAGTGTTTAAAGAGCAACAATACCTCATCTCTGCTAAACCTTTGAACCTTTCCTGGATATTGTTTGGTAAGCTAAATTGGTAATCCAGCATTTGTTTAGCTGAGGTCTAAAAATCACAGATGACACAATTCAAGTATCCACAGGTAAAAATTTACACTTTGGGATTGTCAGAAATAATTTAAATTTTCCATTTGATCTTCAAGATGCTTTTCACTATTAAAAAAGAAAAATGTTGTACACTTCCCACACTGCTGCCTTTCTGTCCTATTGATCCTGATTTTTTTGCTTTAAAATGGGAAAGAATATGTTTAGCTGACATGTAAAAATATTTATAGACCTATTGCTTTATAGACAACTGAAACTCTGGAGCTGAAAATGGTCTAGATACCTCTGAAAGATGCATTTGGGTAATTGGTAATGAACTAAGCATCTGGAAGAAGCAGCTGAGCAAAGTCAGTCACTTCATTAAGGCTTTTTGAGCTGTTTGCCAGACTGGTGAGCTCAGATAAACCAGACTGGTCATCAAATATGATGTACTGAGTAGGCAAGTTACCTTAGGCTTACCTGATTAAGCAAATTACAGTGTTCCTGTTGGCAATCCGTGGGTTTAATGTGCACTTGCAGAGCTCCACACTGTACCTGTGTCTCGGAAAGGCATCGGCTCAGGCGCCTGCTTGGAAGCAACTTGTGGTGCAACACATTGGCCCAGAAGACTTTGGTCTAAAATGAACTTGTTACTGAAACATTTCCCAGATGTGTGAGCAACAAATCATCTCCTCTTTGCACTTCAATGGAAACAACCATTGCCACTGAATCCTGGGCCAGAGCAGGCCCCGAACAGGCCAGAGGAGCTGTAAAGAGTTTGCCTTTGCAAATTTGTGAGTGTTGGCTCACCCCATTTCACTAATTGCTCCTGCTCCCCTCCTCGAGCCAACCACCTCCAAGGCATGGCATGTGCCAGAGAAGTGTCAGCAGGCTCTCTGGTATCTTAACTCTGCTTTTATATGTGCTAGTACACCTCTTGTTTAAATTCTGCTTTTCCTACAGCTGTTTTGTAGTCAGCCTCATTGCTGACCACATCCTTTATCATCCACTCTCCCAGCCTGGAGTGAGCAGTCCTTCACCCTGGCACTGATCTCTGCAGCCTGCTCATGTAGGCTTGGCCGTGGCCAAAGGGAGGTTTCATGTCTCTGCGGCCAGGTGTCTTGGGCTGGAGCTGTCTTGCCTTTCAGTGTAAATTGTGATTAAATTCTGGAGCGCTTTTATATTTCAAGGGGTTGCCCAGAGGCTTGTGCAATGATTGTCTGTACCCTGCCTGAAAGTGCACTTTGATTTTATTTTGGTTTTTGTGTTTGTTTTTTTGTTTTTCCCTAATCAGTTCCTTTGTATTATCATGCTCCTGCTTGTTAATTGAATTCAGACTTGACATGGATTAGCATTATGGCTGGAAGCCTAATTCTTTAAATGGATATACAAATGCAGCTCTTAAGTTAGTCATTAATTACTTTTATTTATTGGATCTTATAAGTGTGGCCATTTAAGCCTCATCTGGCAATTTTAACTGCAACTACCTCAGCTTATTTCTTCTGGAAGCTGTGCAATGTAGGTCAGGTACATGGCAGTAAAAGGGATTATATTGTTTTGATCATTCACACTTGCTACAGGAAACACCATATTCTTTCTGGGGACCGAATATGGCTGTAGCATGTGCTGGTTCTGCCTGCAGAATGGAAACTGTATTTTTCGTTAGAGTTCATGTATTCCTTTGTTGGAAGGATCTCAGATGGGTGGGAAAGCAAATTGTTTGCACACAGTCAATCTGGTGTTTGCCCAAGGTCAGCAGGAAGAGAACGCGCTTGTACTTTTAATTATATGCACTTAAAATAAGAGAGTTAAAATAAGAAGTTAATTTTAGCAAATTACAAGATCCAAGTACTTCTAAAGAAATACTTTTTTTTTCTCTGCGTCTATTCTGTAAAAATTTTTCATCACTGATTTCACTGCATTATCAGGACTCAAATGAGAAACACTGCTTATGAGCAAATATAGCATCTGAATGTGGGCCAGGAATTCCTTTTACAGTATAAGCTTTTGTGTGAAATAAAAGCCAAACAGCTGCTCACAACTTAAGTCTGAGTAAGTGATCTAATACTATTGCTCTGGTCTCAAATTTGAGGCTAAATTATTTCTTTGCCAAAAACCTTGTGCCAACCTACCTGGTCCCAATTTGTGAGAACAAAGTGTATTGTTTCTGCTGCTCTGGAACTGGAATCACTTCATTTGCCATTTTTTTCCACCACAGTTTCAGGCCTGACATGGGAAGCTTCCACAAGGTTGAGAGTCTCACCTCCATTCCTCCAAGAGGGATCTCAAGTAGGAAGGCACCTCCTTGCAAGGCTGGTCTGACACGATGTGTAGGGATATTTTATTACACTTGAAGACTCTTTGTGTCTTTTGATTTACTTTACTCTTTTACTCCTCAGATCTTCTATTCTCAACCATTTTCTTCTACTTTTGCCATGCTCTTCATCAGCTGCTCTCCAGGCTTTCCCTGTCTGGAAATACTGCAAAGAAGAGAATTTTTCTAGTTATAAAAAAGACAATTTCCCACAGCATTAGGCAGAGATTGTATCCTTCAAATATATGGTTATGCACTTGCCCTTTCACAAAAGGTTATAATTTCTAAAGAATTTGAGTTGTGCTCTAAATGTACAGCTAGAGCTTAAGTTCCTGTCAGATTTATTGCAAACATATTAGCAGAAGGGAGAAGAAAAATGCAGAGGCCAAGAAATGTCATGTCCTCTCCCATGATGTGACACCCTTAGCTGTACCCAGAGAAGTCACAGGGTGACCCCAGTCTTATTCTTCTCATGGCAAAACTGAGATTTACATGTTTGTTCTAAAAACTGTTTTTTGTAATAGAAATTAAAACAAGGACATTTGAGGCATGTATAGGTTATATGTACAAATTCACATTGTTATTAAACTTTTTTCTACTTAAAAGAGAGAAGACTTTTTTTTCTCTTTTTCCTTGAGTCAGCATGTTTGCTTGCAGATGGTCTGCTCTCTTTTTGTGGCATTTAGGGACTTAGCAGTGCTGGGTTAATTGTTGGATTTGAGGATCTTAAATGTCTTTTCCAACCTAAATGAATCTGATTCTTAGATTAACTCTTTGTTGGATAATTCAGGGCAGGATGAATTCACACATCAATTTATTTTTGAGAGTCTGGGAGGAGGATCATCTTTGTCTAACTTCCATCACTTAACTCTATTGAAGACAGTGTGGGAGTTTCACTGATGTTTTATACTGGGTAAAATTATTTTGAAACAGACAACCTTGTTAGTATCTGTAACTTACAGCTGCTTGTTTGTGTGACACTGCTGTCATTGGGATAAAATGATGTGATTTTTTAGTTTTGCTCTGTACAGCTTTTACTTATGTTTTACAAGGCTTCATCCACATGGAGGGGATTTGGCTGTTTGCATTTTGCTTGGTTCTGTTTCACTGGGATGTGCTTTTTCCCTGTCTTTTGAAGCATATGGCATCATGTAGCTCTGGTCAAGGGTTAATGCAGATAATGGAAGTAGAAACAGCTCCAGAAGCTGACTTCATGTTTGCTTGACAGGCTATTCCTGATCTTCTCTTGTTGTATAGATGACCATGCTTGTGGAATAAGGTGTAGAAAACAAGATAGTTCTTACAAAGGAGGAGGAAATGCCTTCTGCATGCAGGAGATTTGGAGTGGAGAAAGGGTTACACAGGAGAAAAATGTTTCTTTTGAAGACCACAGGAGGAAGAATTTAACAGCTTTTTTAGAGATGCTGAAATAGTCACATGTAAGTGCAGTGTTGGATGAGTTTGGAAACAGGAAAACTTTGATTTTTATGTTGAATTTGATTTGTAACATAGAAGCAAATTCTCTTGGTGATATTACTGTGATGGTTGTGGGCGTGTTCTTAGGATGTGGTTGGCCCCATCCCTTGGATGCTTTATGGTTTGCACATGGCAGCTTGGGCTCCCCTTCATAGGAAACCGGGAAACGATGAGCATGGAAAATCCTGCCAGAAGGGGCATTATCCACAGACTGTGTCTGCAAGTATGGGAATAACATTTAAATACAAAGGATGTGATTTTTTTTCTTGAAGTCTCCAATATATACACTTCTCTACAGTTACTGGGATCTTCCCTAGATAACTGTGTTATTCATCTGCTCTCAAAGTCTTGATTTGCTGGTTTCTTATTTTTCACATATTGAAAATAAGAAAGAGTATTTTATATTTTTTCTCTGTGGGATCTTGGCTCTGGAATGGCTACTTCTGATTGTAGATAAGATGCATTAGCTTTGAGCACTTCCGTGCTCCAAAGATGAAATTCATCAAAACCCAAGTACTTTGTGTCAGATCTGAATGCTTCACAAGAGATTTTTTAATCCAACATGTCAAACTTGTTTAAATGTGAGATTGCAACTGAAAGCTGAAGGAAGAAATAAGTGCTTCGTTATCTTCCTTACCTTACAGAAGTGTCTTGCATTTCTTAGAAAAAGAAGAAAATTGTCTTATTCCTACAAGAAATACACAAGTACCTCATGTTGTAGAGGTGCTCCTGAGATGTGCATCTGCTCCTTGTGTTGGTAAACAGGCTGGTGTTTCATCAGGCACATTTAGTGATTCAAGTACAGCAATCATCATCTTCATCTGCTGAATAAATCTAATTCTGGTGACCTCTTGATTCTTCCCAGAGGTGAGTTTGTGTTAGAGATCATTTGAGCAAGAAAAAGACCTCAAGGGTGTCTGTTTGCTCATCTCTTGTTTTGGGGAGTGCTGCTTTCAGTTACTTAGTACTGGAGATAATATAAGGCCATGAATGTCAGTCAAATGCAGTGTGAGTTTGGCGTAATTTCTGTTCCCCGGTTCTATCACTACATGGATTTCTAGCTTGTATCCATAGAAGAAAAATGAGTCTGTGTTTATTTTCCAGTTCACATCGATACAGTTATGTCTGACTTGCCTAACCAGTAAGTCTCTGAAGAGATTGTGACCTGAATGTTTTTTTTAATCTTTCTAAGTGTTTTAAGTGTGTAGGAGCATATGGGGATGACAAATAGAGCTGGTCACTGTTCTCATAAAGAAACATGAAACTAAATATGTGTGTGTGTTTGTGCATAGACACTTTCTGAAAGATGTTCAAAGTTCCCATCTCTGTCCAGGACTTGGACTGAAGCAGCTGTCTCGGTGCAGATGTGGAAAACTGAAATCTGCCATGAAAACTTTTTTACCTTGCATATAGCAGCCCACACAGCTGCCAAAACATGCGTCCTCTTGTTTTAAAAATAGAGGGGGGTATGCTGAAAACATCTGCTCCTGCCCTGTACTGCAGCTGTGCCAGTGTATTATCTGGAAATGGCCTGAGTAAGACCAGCCATAACAGGAGAAGAAAAATCCCATGTTTGATGTAAGTGCAATTGTGGCTTTATTCCAGTCACTTCTTAATTTATATCTCAAATTCAGTTTATCTTCATGCCCTGATGGCTAAACAAAAGAGCTGTATGCACTTGACTGTTTGAAGAAACTGTCTCTGGGCGTGGGAAGAAAATAAAATAATTATTTAGGGGTGGAGCGTGGGGAATACAGAGTATGGAGTGAGTGGCACCGTCTTGGCTGTTTTAAATGGAGCAAAATCAGAGCTTTGGTTTCAGTGGGTGTGCATGTATCATTTCACACTTTGAATGAGTTTGAACTTTATTTTTATTTCTTTTGCAACAAGCATCCACCCAGGGTAAGAGGGGATTTCTCTGGCTACAGGTAAAACCACACTTAAACACCCTAAATTTCTCCCTGGTCTTGAAACATTGTGTCATCTCAGGCTACCACACATAGTGTGCAGGTTTTTTTGGTGCTGCTGGATGTTAGATTTGGGACTTGGATCTTCTCTGCTGCATCTTGTTGGAACAATTTAAATCTGCACCCTATCCCCTCCTGGATATCTCTCATTTTGGGGGTACCCCCTATTTTAGCTTAGCTCTATGTAAAGAAAAGTTTTAGGCTCTAAACCTGTAGTCTGAGGTCCTGAGGTGCTTTAGACAAAACAAATTTTGAACACTGCTCTGTACTATCCCAATAGCAATCCAGCAGCAATATTCCAGTCTGGCTCCTGGAGCGGATGTTTTGTTCCCTGAGGTTGAGTGCAGCTCCCTGATGCATCTTGAGGAAGATGCTTTTGAAGGTATAAGAATGAAAACAATTTCTTGCTTCTTTTGTACCTTGAAAGCAACTGGATCAGGTATGGAAGTGCATGGAACTCCCCCCAGCTAAGAATTAGAGGTGCTTTCTGGGTGGATTTTGCTAACACATTGTGTAGCCCAGGATTTCAGAGGGCTTTTGGGGCACTTGGGCCAAATTTGAAATTAATCTAGATATTACTATTTTTTGTTTTATTTGGAAAACTTCTGCAGACCGTAGGTGCTGTGTGTTTCCAATCTGCATCTGGTATTTGCTTTGAATCTTTGTGTCTGCTGGAATCCAGAGCCAGAAAGGTTCATGCAAAGTGTTGTGACCCAAAACTGTTTAATCTCAGATCTGCAGTCCCGGAGCCACAGCCTGACTGCAATACCTGATGAGTATCAGCTGAGCAAGCAGCACAGCATCTGACTTCTGCCCATGAACCAGAAACCTTTTCCTCAGGGAACAAGGAAGTAAATTGGCCTTTGTGCAGGAGCAGCCAGCTAGGCCGGGGCCGTGGTTTCCTCGTGCTCAATACCCGACCCCACGGTGCTCTGCTGCAAAATTCTCCTTCCTTCTAAGTGAAGCCATATGAAAAAAAAAAATTTAAAAATCCACTTTTTGAGAGTGGCTGAACCAACCAATTTGTTCAACCATTCTTCTGGCTGATTCATTTTTAACTGAAAAAAATGCTGATATATTGAAAACAACTTGAAAAATGCCGAAAGGGAAGAAGGGGAAACAAGTTAAACCATTTGAAGCTCATAAAAGAAAAAAAAAATAATTTAAGTACAACCACATGAGTGGTGTAAAATTGGTGTAATACTTAATCCCATGTTAGAGCACAATGTGTTAGATATGAGTTCCTCTAGAAAATAAGGCCCTAAAATAACCTAGTATTTATGACTGAGATTTCACAATATGATCAGCTCACTGTGTCATGCTCGCAAGGAAAAAAAACCCTCTGGTCTAAAGATCCACTAAGATAGGTCTTAATTTCACTTGGCCAAGGTTTTCACTTGAATGCTGTTCCCAACTACTTGTTTGGATCAACATAACAAAAGAGAGAAAAAAAAATGTCCCTGAGAGCCTCAACAGCACATGGCTTGAAGGAAGAGGTGGACCCAGATTTATGGAACACATCTGTGTAAGTGTTCTCAGTGCAAAACGGTGATATGTAGAAGTGTAAGGGAAGGGCACAAGTTGGTGCCACAAGTGCTTGGCTAAAGTGTGCTTCACTGGCATAACACTTAACAAAGCATTGGTATTCAGCAGGGTTTTGCTGGACTCCCTTTCTTGCTAACATTTTAAACTCACTTTACCCTTGACAAAACATAGCTTTTACCTTATGCCCAACAGTAATTTGCCCAGGCAGAAATTTATCCATCCAGCTGAAGGGATGAGAGGCAGCAATATAGCCTCCCAGCCATGGGAACATGGGTCAAGGACTAGATTTGGTTTAATTACAAGGGATAGAAAGACATTAAACACACATAGTGCCTGTTCTCCTGGTGTTGATGGATTATGGTGTTCATTGAGCAGCCCAATTTGCAATGGGTAAATTAGTTCAAACAAAGGTTATTTACTGTACTGTGGACAAGTATGTGGCTTTGGCTTTTGGCAATATTTTATGTGAATAATAAAGTGATGTTGATTTTTAATATTTCATTTACTTGCTCACAGTAGATGACATAAGTGGCTGCTACCCAGCAATTGTGAGTGTTTACTGTGAACTTTTTACCTTGTTTCTGAGGAGCTCTTCTTTAGATACATCCATCATCTCTTCCTCATAATATTTTCAAATAGCAATGTATTTCATTCTCTTTCTTTGTCTTTGGGTTACTAAATCTATCATCTTACTGGGAAACTTATGATATCGTCAAAAATTGCATATTATGCCCTGGATTAAGGCTGTTTAGTTTGAATGTGACAAGTTGTTTAAAAATAGGCTGTTATGCTTTGTATTCACTCTCCACTCCAAAACTCTCTTTCATAACAATGTAAATAAAGGACTCCCAGAACTGATACAGTGGGGCTGGCACAGTTAGAAGAAAAGACTCAGCTATTGCCCAATTTACTTTAATGCAACATAAATCTTAATTATATTGAACAACTATCAGACTGTGAGGTCTTGGGAGATGGAGTCATTACATAACAGTTTATCTTCAAGCAAATTCCCAGGCCTCCTTAATTTCTTTTGTAGTTTCTTAAAGGGGTTGAAAACAAGAGGTGTAATATGGATTCACTTTATGCTTGGTTCATTAAGCAGTATCTAAAGCTGAGCCCCCAGAATAAGCTTGAAATTGCTAAAATGAAAATTTCCAATTGTGCTGAGTGTAGATGTTATCACATCTGCAGAGTTTGGGGTTGCAGTGGCATTAATGACTCCTGGGCTGCTCCTCTGTGCTGCCCTCTCCTGTGGGAGCTGGGAGTTCTGTCCTGCTCACCCCCATCTGCACCACAGAATTGATTCTTGCATCTCTTGCCCAAAGTAAGTACTGGGTTTGATATTTTTCCTTTTACTTCCCACCAAAATATTTTCCCCTCAGAAACATTTCCTAACCCAGCTACTAAATGGCAGCAGGATTCTAAGTGTGGTTTCCAAAATTCTACTTTTTTTTTTTGTTTTATTTTTGTTTTTTAACCAAATGGCTTTCAGATGAAAACAGCAAGTGAAACAGATCAGAATGGATTTTTAATTTTTTCCTCTCTCAATTTTGGTTTATCTCAAACTTGCCACAAGCACTATCTCTAAAATATATTTTTAATTCCATATGCTGCACTCACTTTACAGATTTCCTGGAAGTCTGTAGGGAAAGCGTTATAAGATCACAAAATGGTTTGGGTTGGAAAGAACCTTTAAATGTCATCTAGTCCAATCCCCCTGCAATGAGCAGGGACATTTTCAGTCAGATCAGGTCAGTCAAAGCTCTATCCAATCTGACTTTGAATGTTTCCAGCGATGGGGTATCTACCATCTCTCTGGACAACCTGTGTAGGCGTAGGCAAGAGTCAATTTTTCCCATGTGGTGTGAAGGATTAAGAAATTCCTTAAACTTGAAAAAAAAAACCCAACCTAGTATTAAGGTCCCTTTTTATACAGAATCTTTGGTTTCTTGCAGGTTTCTCACATTATCACTTGAATGTCTCCAACCCAAGCTTTATGCAGGAGCTCTGTGCATCCACCCTTTGATATCAACTCTCCTTTAATCTGCCTAAAAGCATCAATACCAACTTCTTACTGCTTGTTTAGATACTTGGCCTCCCCCTCCTACACCTCCACTGGGACATTCCCTCCTCCCTAAGGAACAGGAGTGAAAGCAGAATGGTCACTGGGTGAACCACTTTAGATGAAACAGATCCAGGAGGAGTCCTTGGAAAGGCAAGGAAGGATTAAGCAAGGCTGGTGTTTAAAGCACCCCCTGCACTCCAAGGGAGCCTGGAAGCTGCTGAGGCTCAGGCTCTTCCTGGAGGTCAGGCCCCCAAAATTAGCCCAGAGGGTGGTGCAGGTAGAGGAACTTTAATTGCTCAATCACCACTGGTCTCCAAGGTTGAAAAAGGTGCTTCATCAGAGCTGTGGTTCCTCTCCAAAGCACCTTGACTTGGGGATGGGGGAGGTAAACCTTTCTTCTGGCTGTAATGTGCTTTCAAGGAGGCTGCAAATATGTTTGGGGTTTTTTTGTGTCCCCTGTGAGCAAGCTACTTTGGGAGTAGTGGTAGATGTTTCTACCAATCATTTGTGACTACCCAGGGCTTCTGTCTGCCAATTCCACAGCAAGGGAGCAAGTGGAATTTAGGTTTCCCACTGGAGGTCCTGTGAGGGCAGGGGTCTCCTGGAGCTCTGTGGTGGGCTGGGGGGGGGGGAGTGCTGGACAGTGTATCCAAACTTCAAAAGGGAGAACTCCAGGCCCTGGCTGAAATTCTGGAGATGCAGTTGCACATTTGAGCACAGAAATGTTTATGCAACAGGGGAAACTCTGATAGGACTGCAGAAATATTTAATGATCTTTGTTTATCATCCTTTTCCAGCAGAAAGGAGAGGGAGCAGTGTTGTTCACAGATAAAAAGCGAGTTCTTGCTTTTTGTTAATGTTGCTGTCACTCAGCAAATACTCCACCAGAGCTGGCTGACCTGCTGCAGAAGACTGCAAAAAGGGGCTTTTTCTTCCAGCCTGGTAATGCTGTGTTGTGGGAGAAGTGATGCTTCCAGGGGCCAGGCAAGGAATGTTGGCTGCAGCAGAGAGGCTGCAACACACTGGCATGAAGGACGTGGTGTTATGGGTTTGCCAGGGACCTGGATGCTCTGTGTGTGCAGGAGCAGTATTCTGTATCAGAGTTTAATGTTTGAGTGCTTTTTTTCCTTAATTAAGGGTATTTTGTCACTTATGGCAATGTATTGATCCCTTAGCCATTGCTTCCCAGTAGGGTAAGAATACAAGCAAGCTTTATAGCTGAAATTATAAATGTATGACCAGATCTAGGCTGTGTCAGCAGTCTGCACAGAAGAAGCTCTGACTCAGAATAGTACCAAGAAGTTCATGTTCATCACTTTAAATATTGTGATTTGCAAGCCTGTAACAGCAATTTGCAGCACACAGGGACTGGCAGGAATGCTGCTTGCTCAGCAAAGGATTTTTTCCAGAATTTTGGATCATGTTAGATCTGGGGTTCTCTCCTATGTAGGCAATACTGACAACTTCAAAACCTGCTTCCCAGCTTGCCTTGGTTTTTTCACCAGAATTATGTTGTGGGAAAGAAAAACTGGTATTTCGCAGCGTATTAAGAATTTTGATATTCGGGAAAGGGGGGAAGACATGAGATGAGTCCAAAGGGAACTGTCCTGAACGTGCTGTCCATGGGTTATCACTAACCTGAGCTCTCTGCTCCCCACAGGGCCCCCAGGGAGGCGAGGGAAGCCCGGCCGGCGCGGAGAACCAGGTGAGCAGCACCTGCCCCATGGCACTGAGGAACCTGGGGGGTCTCTGGGTGGTGTGGGAGCCTCTGGGTAATGACACTGTCACCTCCATCTAACAGGGGCTTCCCTCACCCCTGTGTGCTGGGCATGAAGGGTTTTATTAAAAACTAAAAAAAAAAAANTAATTGAAGGAAAAAAACAACCAATCAAGACACAAAACCCAAGTAAATTCCACTCAAAACACACACAGCTATTGCATCTTTTATCCATCCTTCCATTTCTCTTTGCAGCATTCAGCCTCATCACTGCCCCACCCAACATTAAAGAGGGACAAGTGAATGAAAGAGGGAACTCCCCAGCCATGTTAGATAGGAGGTGTGCACTGGATTGTTCTCTGCATGTGGACATATCCATAGGTTGCCTGCCAGCCATAGGGTGGTGGTGTCTGCATTTGGGAGTCAGGGATAACCAAAACTTGGCCACCAGGCCTGGGCACATCCCCTGAGCATCAGTGTGCCCTCAGCCTGCCTGAAACCACAGAGCAACCTTGCTGGGGATTTTCATCTGAGCTGACTGTAATTCTATGTCTCTGTCACTTCAATGTATCTGTTGAGGTTTGGGCTTTTGTGCCTGTCTTTGAAATGGGAAAGGACTGACCCTGTTTCAGCTGGGGGGGAGTGCTGTTTACATTCAGAGAGCTTTGATTCTTTTGTCGGTTGTTTTTTAAATATCACCTAAGAGCTTTCAGGAGTATAGTGGAATACAGCATTCAATCAAGGGCAGCTGGAGAGGTCAGCCAATGGATCTGATTTTATATGCAGGCATTTATGTAAATTCTGTGCAAGATGTGTCTTTGGTCCAAACAAAAATCTTGGAGGTAATGCTGAGCTCGCACACGCCCTTAAATCTCTTCTCCCTGCTTCATGTAAAACTTGGGAAAAGCAACATTTTCCCTCATGCTGTGACACATCTGCAAATTCACTTGAGCATCCCTCTGATGAAGCAGAAAGCTGCCAGGGAATCAATGCAGAACCAGCAAGAAAACAAGCATTACAGAAGAAAAAGAAAAAAAAAAGAAAATAATTGTTGATGATAAAAAATTTCAAACCTTAGTAACAACTTTTTTCAAATTTCTGAAGTTGTGGAGGAAAATAGAGAGGAGTGCAACTGCCACCCACTGCACACAGCCACACACCCAGGCTCAAAGGGGCAGCCCAGTGAAATCCAAGGAATGCAGTGCAGAGCCTGTGGATTGCCCCACTGCAGATACACAGGGAGCAGGCATCCCACTGTGCATTGCTTTTGGCTGAGCTGCCAGATGTTTGTTTCTCTCGGTAACTTGAATATGTATTTCTATATTTGTTTGAGAACCTGACCACACATAAACCGAGTCCTTGTTCCTTCACTACAGCTGATAAATGTGAATAAAACTTTGTTTGTGTAGCATGCTGGTGTCCATCTCCAGGGACCCTGCCTGGTTAGGGCTTTCAAGCCTCCAGACAAAGGCTCTTGGAGAGCCAGAAGGCTCAGCCCTGCCAAGGGGAATGTTTTTCTCTGGCATTTGTTGAAATGCTCATGTTGAAAAACATTTTCAGATTCATATTGAAACTTTCAGTGTATATCTCTAAGAAACAAGCAGAGAAACTGTTAAGAGATACTCCTGTCCCTTTTAATCACACCCTTTTGTTGATTTAAACCAAGACTGAATTTTGCTTTTTTCTTCTGCCATGATGGATTCAGATAAAATAAATTAACCCAACAGCTCTGTTTCTCTAAACTAAGAATTCATCATCATGAAAATGCATTGGGACAACTGTTCTCTTCCATAGATATGCACCATACCATAAAAGATAAATTTTTAAGCCATTTCTTGTGAAAAAAATTAACTGTTTAGACCATTTGGATGTGGGACAAGCCTGCTGCACAAGTTTCAAAAAACACTTGTTAAACCATTGCCCCCAGAACCCCAGGGCAGGCAGTGGGTCCTGCTGGGGCCCTGCCTTTGGGCTTGGTAGTTTATTTTGCTGTAGAGAAGCATAAAGGCAACAAGTTTCCTCCTGGGGAGCCCTGGAGGGCAGAGGGGGCTGCACTAAACCCCAGCCTCCCTCTGGGCTTCACATCTCTGCTGGCAGCTTGGGCTCCCCATGGTGGCCTGATTGTCCCTGCTGTCATCCCTTCCCTGACCCCAGACACAAGGATCAAGTACCTGGGGGAGTGTTCCTGCCACCATCAGCCCAGCTGAACAAACCAGGGACTAATTGAGTCAAATGGCTCCATCTTTTATTTACTCTCTCCATCATCTGGCCCCATGGGAATCACTGCTGCAGTAGAGGAGCAGTCCTAGAGCTGGGCACAACCACTGCAAAACAGGCTACTTTTAAAAACCAGTTTATCCCACTGTTGTTACCACAACAGAAAAATTCCACCAACCAGAAAATTCACACCAGCAGCCACCCTGGGGAAATGTCACTTTAATTGTTTGGTCTGGTCCAGCATGTCCTGAGCTCCACCCCATCCTGCTAGGACAGACACAAGTGTCCCAGTACCCTTATTCCTGCACATGATCATCAGCAGTTTCTTTCCCAGCTGGAAAGCAAGCACAGCCTTGAAGAGTCATGTGCACCCACTCATGGAAGCAGTGTATAAAAAGAAAAACACATTTTAGTATAACTTTATGTGGGATTTTCAGCCTTCTCTCACTGTGGGGTGGAAGAAAGGTTTTGCAGCACTTGCTGTTGTGGTCGGTCCTGACAGCCAGCCTGCTCATCTCAGATGCAGTTCCTTTTCCTTGCCAAAGGCAAAATCAGGTTTAATGTCATGTTAGCTTATTTTTCCAATGTGATATGTCTCAGTGAGGACACAGTTCAACTGCTGGAGTGAGCGTTTGTGAAATAACACGGATTTTTGCCAGGGGCCTGGGAGGTTTTGCTTCCCTCCTTACTGCCAGCTGGTGCTGTGTGAGTGGGATGGGGTACGGATGCACAGCCCTCATCGGGCTTTGTGTTTATTTTTTTTAAGGTTGAGCCATGCTGGGGTGTTCCTGAAGGATGGATGAATAGGATCCAAGATTTGGGAGCTCAGTTTGAATATTGATTCAAAGGCTTTGCACAACTAGATGGTGGGAGATGATGTTCCTGTCTCTTGGAATATCATTCTGCTTTCTTCCCCTGGCTTGACAATTGATCCAAAAATGGATCTGAAGCTCAAAATCTCTCAAGATAAACCAGGAGACAATCCACATGAAACATTCAGCTTGGGAAGTCCCTGAGTAAGGCTCTGCTCTCCTCACATGAAGCAGGAGCTGCCTCAGGGCACAAACACCCAAAGCTGATGGCTGGGGTGTTGTGCAGCACCTGTTTGCATCAGCTGTGCACAGCTAAAGCCCAGGGGATAAACATTGGCTGCTTTAGGCACAAAATTGTCTTTACAGGTGGGCCTGAGAGGGCATTTTTTGATGAAGTGTTATTTCGTTGGAAAATCCTGACTTGGCATAATTTCTGGTTTTGGCAGAAAAAGTTTTGTTTACAAAATATTTTCACTTCAAAAGCAGTTTTTGGGGAAATGTGTTGAAATTGTTGCTATGGGATAGAAGTCTTCTGTCCGCCACCCATGGTTTTTCTTTTTCTTTACATTACGCTGCAGGTGTTGCCTGAATTTAAACTTCTAACAAAGATTTAATTTAAAGGGGTTTTTTGTTTGTTTGGGTGGGCTTTTTTCTTACAGCTGTTCTGTTTGTGCAAATATCCTGATTTGGAACAAGAAAGAATCTAAAGCGTTTTTAAGAGGAAAAAAAACTATGTGATTTCTATGCAGGGAAGGCTTATTTCTCTCCAAGCCCTATATATACTTAAAATCACATATTTTACGTATCAAGATTTACACTTTCAAACCCATTAGCCATGTGATTGAATGGACAAGTGTAAATACACAGTTGTTATTCAGTAAGTACATACATGGCTGTATATGGGTAAATCACAGAGAAAATTCTATTTATTTGGGGATTTCCATTGTTCCCCCTATTTCTCACTATGAACTGCCTGTGACAAGCTCATACTCAAGGACTTCTTTTTCTGCTGAACTTCAGGAAAAATCTAATCTGTCCCACATATGCTCTCAGTAATGAACCTCTTCTAGGAGAGCATATTCCCTGTGTGCCCAGCACCGAGGCATAGATAGGAGTCAACACGCAGTGACAAATAGTTTTTCCTAGATTCTGTGACTTCTTATGGCTGTAGAAGTTGTCCTCCTCTGTTGTTACCTATGACTCAGTTACTCTCCTTACAGCACCCTGAATTATTAGCTCTATGTGTATGTATATACATAGTGTGTGTGTTTAAATACACATAGCCATGTATTATTATAGATTATTTTAATTACAGTTTTTTTACATCTTCAGGTGGCCACAGATGCATGTTTGCTACCTTGGGGATGGGCTATTTGCCCTTTAGAGTTGCAGCAAAGTCCCCTCTAACTCTTCCTGAGCTGTTGGAAATGTCAGGCTGGTTTTGTTTCCTCTGCCTGGCTCTCTCCTCTCATGGCAGGAGAGCTTGCATGATAAATTATTTGCAGATTTAACAGAAATATCATCCCAAAATTTCCAAGCTGAAAAAAGACTTGGAAATAAATGACTGTGACCTGTCATTTCCCATATGTTTGTGTACTGCTGGGAATGATGCCAGTGTGACCCGCTTGGGCTTTGAATATACAAAATAGCATTAATGTTGGTCAATCAGGAAATCTGGGTCATTAATTTTTAATGAGCTTTGATTTTCACCTCCTGCTAGCACAGCTGTGCATGTTCTTAAGGAATCTTCTTGTGTTTCCAAATATCTCCATGCCCTTGCATGCTTGAGCACAAGGTGTTCACTCATGGTTATAGCAGCATCTTTCCTGGTCAGGTAAATCAACCATAGACCAAAATCTGTGCATTTGCAGGTTGTCTTTGTCTTTCTCCTCTTCCTTCTGAATTTAGCCCCCAAGTTAATTCATCATGTAGGTTTTGATACACAAAGGCTGTTTCCAACTTTCATTTGTTGTAAGAAGAATTTCTTTTCAACCTTTCAAACTGATTCTTGCAAGTCAAAATTATTAGCAGTAAATTCTGGCAAATTTCTTTGAAAAGAGCATAAATCTTGTGCAACGTGCCCACAATGATGAGATGGCTGGATGAGGGGCAGCTTCTGAGTACAGGATCATCTTCTTTATTTATTGTTGAATTGCAAAATATTTTACTTTCTTTCATAGGAAACAAGTGTCTTGTGGCTGTCTTGTGGCTGGGCTGTTGAAAATCACATTCAGCAAACCAGAAAATGATGTTGTTCTTAGGAGGAGAAAAGATCAGTTCAATAGGTTTAAGTTTATGCCTTAATGAAGATTTTTTTAGCCTTAATTGGCCAATAGCACAGTGAAAGATTGGTGTAACTCCACTGATGGGGCGGGAGAACATCCAAAGTTGCATGTACAGATCCCCCCATTTGACTGATTCCTGGATTTGGGAGGAGGAAGCACTTTAAAAGAGCACTCACCTGCACTAGTTGGGGAGAAAAAAACAGTAGCTGAAAAAAGGAAAGTAGGCAACAAATTCCAAAGAGATTATAATTTGTACATGATTGAAATCCCATATTAAAATAATTTCCTGTCCACTTCTTTGAGACTTTGTCTCCACTTTTCCACAAAAGGGCTTTTGTGGGTAGCCTGGTGTAAGTGAGTTAATAAATCAGGTTTATGATTCTCAGTTAATAAATTGGCATAGAGCCATTGGCTTCTGTATTCAGAAGAAACTAAACCAAGGAGAGCAAGTTAAGCCCCTGTGCTCCTGGCCTGGAGTGAGATGTGGAGGTTGTCCCTGCCCCAGGCATGGCTGTGGCTGTCTGTGCTGACCCCCTTCAGGTGACATATCAGTGGGATCCTTCTTGGTGCACAGCCTGTCATTACTGGCTGCCACCCCTCATTCTTAGGCTTGTTTGGGTTTTTTAAATTCAACTTAACAATGTCTTTAATTTTAAAATTAATTTTAAAATCCTTGAAAAGGCATTGACTTGAAATATGCTTTTTGAATAATGTTGTTGAATAACATAAGACGAACAAAGCTTTTCAATTTTTTGCCTCCATTTTAAGCTTTCCCACTTTTTTTTTCCTTTTCTAATTGTGCTTCATTTCTGGTTTTGATCAGGCAAGAATCAGAGCATGAAGAAATCCCAAGCAGTGCTATAGGCTGCCTCATGAACAGGAGTGCAATGTGGATTGCTTTGGATTAGGGCTCAGTGTTCACCTCACTGCAGCATCAGTTTGGGTGAAGTGCAGAAATTGGTGTGGCTGGTGGTGAACACCCTGCACTGCTGGGGGATATTGGGGAATGTTTCTTCTTTACTGCTGTTAAAGCCATTCTCAGACTGTGCTGCTGGCCCATGAAGCCCAAGGTTGGTGTGATGGGAATTTCCCTGGAGCCAAGGCACTGTGCAGCAATCCACGGGCTGCTGCTGGACACGAGCAGGGGGCGACACAGCACTGTGGGGTTGTGTGACGTGTTTGGAGGTCAGGGAGAGATGGGCACCATCCCACAGCAACATCTGGGGTCTGTGGAAGCAGCAGGACTGTCCTTTCAGGTCCCTACTACACTGCTCCTCTGGCTCCTGTGAGCTTATCTCTTGTTCCTCCTGCATTACCTGAAGGTCCATGGTGAAAATATAGATTTTATTAATAAAAATTTGCACATTCTTCTGGCCATGTCTGTCTCCTTTTTGCTGGCCACAGGTTGTGCCCAAGGCTCTGATGCCCTGCACACGGGCCCTGCTTTGTGCCCAGGGTCTTGTGGGGGGAAAGGAAACAGAGTCATACAGTGAAAAAGATGGGAAAAGAGTGGATTTACTCTCCTGTCAGTACTGCTGTGCCAGCGGCAGGGGTGAAGTGGTCCTGTAACAGGAGGATGTGGATTGTGCTGAGTATATCTGGAAAGTCTTCACATGGGAATTGGGCTGAAGAATCCTAAACCATTCTGTTGCTGGTTCCTGCTTTGTGTTGCTTTATCAGATTATATTTTTTCTTTGTAATTGACTAATTTTTCTTTGTTTTTCTTTTGTTTTCCAGGACCTGCAGTAAGTATCGTGGATTTTACTGTTGGATCAACAAAGTTAAGGCTTCCCCTTCCCCTGCCTGTCAGTGTCCTTGCAAAAGCACAACATTTTTTGGTAGAGGTGTGTCTGGAAACAAAATCGGTACCAGATGCTGCTGTATTTTTTTTTCCAAGATTATAGACAAATTGTGGGGGGAATTTTAAAATGTTTAACTTGCTACCCCAAGAGACTTCCAGTAATTTTAAACTGAGAAAATATTCAGCAAAAAGGAGTTTTCCCTTTAAAGACTTCTTTATTTTGCCTCTATTTAACAGAAAGAGTGCTGTACTAATATTTAACATGTTACTGGGTTTATTGGTTCTAAAGCTCTGTCTTGCTTTTCTTGTCTGTTGTGTTTCCAGCATTTAATATGGGTTTGGTCACCTCACAAGGGGGGCTAGAGGGAAAACCATAGCTTGCTTGCTTCTTTCTTTGAAGTCTTGGGTAGAATAATGAGCATTCCTACCAATGCAACCAGAAAATTTATGGGGAAATAGTTGTTTGAAGGGGTAATAGTTGAAAATGTGTCAACTCCTCCTTTCAAATGTTCAGATGTGCCTTTGGCTGTGCCACCACATCCAAATCTGTTGTTCTCCTGCTGGTTTTGGAGTGAAAATTTATGTTTTGTTTGTGCCCTCCAAGTTGATGAGGTTCATTTAAAAAAGAAATTATAGGTATTAGGTGCTTCTGGTTTTCTACCTTTCTTCCCCCAAAGGACGAGGATGAGGAGAGGTTCAGGCTGTTTGCAGCCACATTTCCTTGTCTGTCACTGCACTAACAGAGGCATTTCTTCATGTTGTTCTCTTCCTACAGAGCCTCACTTGGTTAAAAAGGGCTTATTTTAGGGAAATTAAATTTGGCAACTATTCCTAGGCTAATAAATTTCCAGTTCTGTTTTGGTGACAAGGACTGGGGACTGTCCCAGCACCATGGCTTTGGTTCTCCTGGGATTGGCAGCACTGTCTGTGGGTTTAGTTAAGGGTTTTCACCCCTTTGAATTTCTGCTTCTATTTCAAGTCCATTTTTTCACATAAATACTTAAGAGGGGGTCAAGCAAAATGATTATTTGGGATTACAAATAAGGAGCATACTGGGATACTGCCTACTTAAAGCTCCTTACATACACCTTTAAGGGGCAATCCCCCTTGACTGACTGAAGTACCTTGGCTAGTTTGAGATGGATTTGTGTAGCTGTTTGGTGGTGCTCAGAGGCTCTTATCAGCCCACACGCAGCCGGGTGTGTTGCTGCCTCACGTGTGCTGTCTGGTCACGTTTATTATGGCGATCCAACACAGACAACATATGGTGCACTATTAATTTTTCTTTGTCTCTAGTTGGTTTCATTTCCTGGTTCCCACGGCACTATTGAATTGCAAACGGAGCACCGGGGAGATTTAACACAAACAAGACTTTTTTTCCTTTCCTCTCCCCTTGCCCTTCTTTGAAAGACAACTCCTGGTTTAGTTGATTTTTGGGTGGGATGGGATTTGTTGGTTGGTTGATTGGTTTTGGTTTTTTTTAATCCTGCTTTTTAGCATAAGTAGCCTTTGCCAGAGACTTCTTTAAGCATAATATAAAGTAAGTCCTAGAACCCACAGAACCACAATATTATTTTATTTCAACAGTATTCATTTATTAGTTTCTTCTGTTTCTTGATTTAGGCCAGATGGAATTGATTACTTCTTAAATGTACAGCATTACACTACTCTAACTGTATCCTCAATTCTGTTGTTCCCTAGTAGCAGTTGTTCTGGTATTTTATTCTTTTGGCTGTCATAAGTTAGTTATGCATATAAAATTATTAGAATTTGTGGTACAGGATTCATGGCTGATGGATGATTGATTGTCCTGTCGTAAGTAAGGGGTATTCTGCTCAGATATTCCATAAAACCTCTGTTTTGGAGAGTATTAAAATCACATGCTGGGTAGGAGATTTCTACAATTGAAATATAGACTTACCACAGACCGTAATTAAACATTTACAGATATTAGCAAACACTTTATGTGTTAGTGTGCTGGCTGGGGAACTCACCAGCAAGCGAGGGCAGGGCGTTCCAAGTGTTTCCTATTTATCTGTGTGTGCTCCACTGCCATACATCTCCATAAAAATCTCCCTGTACCCTTTATCCCAAGACTGTAATTGGTTACACAGGCGGTTGCTGAAGTCAGTGCTGTTTCTGGATGGATCAGGAGTGCTGCAGGAGCCATTCCAGCTGCAGGGCTGCTTAGGAGAAGGGAGAACAGAGCCCCTGTGGTTGGTGTGAAGGGGCTGCTGGAGCTGTTCCATGCCATGAGAAAAGCCTGACTGACTCTGCACCCAGAGCACGCTGACACAACCCGTGTTTATGGCAGCAGATGACATTGCTGCACACATACTCACTCACCTCACTGCTTCTTTGTGTACCAGCCAATACTCAACAGCTCCCCGGGAATCTGCCGTGGGTCTGGCTTGCAGCAGGCTCTGCTGTAGCTCACGGCATGGTTGACAGCCCCTCGGGCTGTAAACGCCTTTGGGAACTCCCCAGGAGAGCACAGAAGGTGAAATAGCCTGAATGGGCTGTGTTTTATTCTGCTGGTCCTGCAGCTGCTACTAGGAACTTCAGTAGGGCTGTTCCCTGCAGCATCAGCTGTGCTTTCTGCTTCATTGCAAATAAAGCAAAGCTTAGATGTGAGCTGGGAGAGCTGCATCCTGCAAGGAGGTTAATGGATCTTAGAGGGGTAAACCTTCACTGAACCAAGTGCTGTAACAGGAGTTTGAAGCTCAGTGAAGCTGTCCTGGCTTCTGGCTCAGCAGCTGCAGCCTCCACGACCTCTCCCCATCACTGAGGTGCTTTCTTTCCTCTTGGTACCTCCACCCAGGGCAGATTTATGGCCAGGACCCAGAGTGTGCCATGCATGTCTATGGCTTCAGGGGCAGCAGGGGCTGGGCACAGGCAGCAGGGATGGGTGCAAGTTGGCAAAACCCGTGGTAAGTAGCCAAAGGGGAGCAGGAGATCAAAATCCAGGGACAATACACTGTAGGTGTGACCTCTCTGATAGGAAAGTTGCCCCAAGAGGTTTCTCCAGAGTTTAGTGCCAGGGCTGTCTGGAGAGCCAATGGCCCCGTGTCCTGCCTGCTGCTATGTGATGTCAAGCTACTGCAGGTGCATTCACTGACTTATCTCCCTTGTTCCCCCCCACAGGGGCAGTCAGGACGCGATGGTTACCCGGTAACTCCACTACTCCTTCAAGTTTTATTCTTTTCTAATCTGCACTCTGTGATCCTCTCCAGCTTCTTCCATGGTGCTTGATTCTCCTTGCCTGTTTTAAGCTGCTTTTTTTTTTTTACACTTATTCTCTCTTCTCTTTCTTCATTGGCAATAGCTTTTGGGGGATTCAGCCCTAAAACTTAAAAGCCTGAGCCTAATCTCCCTTAATGTTTATAGGGATGAAATACTTGAGCCCTTTAATGGTTGTATTCATGCTCTTGCTTAAGAGTTCACTGGACTGCAAAGCGTGTGAAGGCTTTGGAGTTTGTCGCACTTAGAACTGTCAGGGGAAAGAGCCTCAGATGTTGAGATAGATCCTCATTTTCCCATGTCCAAAATTTTTCCGTGGTGCAGAACTGTCCTGCTGGATGTGCAGAGGAAGGGAGTCCTTGTTCTGGCAGATCCCAAACCCCAGCCTACTGGCTGGCTCCCCTCATTCTCATCAATGCCCTTGGATGGCCACAGCGCTCCAGCTCTGAGGGGCTCAGTGGCTCATCAGGGAGCCACTCCCAAGCACACACTTGGTGTAAGTGGTTGGTAAAAAACACTAAATTCTCCATGTTCAAGGCATGGAGAGAGAGTTTCCATCTTTGCTCCTCCTTTTTTAATTGATGTGGTGAGTTCTGCACTGCCTGTTGCTCTGGAAGGAGTGTATTGGCTATTCTTAGCCTTCTCCTTCCTTTGGTTGATGCCNTTAAGGAAAACTCCCTGCTTGTCTCCACCACCACGTGCCCTGGCCTGGTTCCCCTTGGGTGCCCAGAAACCAGAGAAACATTTATTGAGTTTTATGTGTGTCAGGGAGCTCAGGAGAAGAGGATTGGAAGGGAAATCCAGGGGAATTTGCAGTTCTGGGGAAATGCAGCAGCATTTCCCCAGAAATTAAGAGGTGGGAGATGGGGTTAATTTCGCAGAACCAACCTGTGTTGCCCTTGCATCCCTGACATGAAAGTACTTGGGATTCCCCCAAATGATTAGGATAGATGAAGTTTGTTGTGAGGGGAGGCTGTGGGTGAGCAGGGCTCTGTGTCCAGGGAAGGGGTTTGTCTCCCTCAGGTGGCACCTGCCCGCAGCAGCCCCGGAGATGCTGGAGCCAGGAGGTTGTACAGATGCCTCAGGGGTCTGTTGGAAATTAAGAGTGTAATTTATAAGAAGTTAAGATGTGAAATTTCACTCTAATGGGCTGTTTATTGTCATTTTTAGGGTGGCTTTTTGCCCTTGTGGGGTGTGGCAAACACTACTGGATTAGCAGTGCCCTTGGCAGGTTTGTCCCTTCTGCTGTCTCAGTCATGTGGTTTAGTTGCAGAACTCCGAAAACCAGAAACTGGGAGGAAACAGGGACTGTTCCCTAGGAGAGAGCATCACCACTGTCCCCATGGGCAGCCTGGCACCTTGCCTGTCCCAGCTCCTGGCGAGGGATTTTGGTGATGCTCCAGCACTTCTGGACGGTGTCAGGGACTGGGAATGACCTCAACTCTGCTGCCACATCTGCCCTGGGAAAATGGCATTAACATCACCACAAGGTTTCTCCTCTTCTATTACTCCCAGGACCTGCAGTGCAGGTGAGCTGTGGGCTGGTCTTATCCTAGCTTTGAAACCAAAAAACACTGAATTACTACATCCACATGGCTGTGACTGTACTAATTAACTTTATCTGATAAGGAGGTGAGGATAATTTTATTTCCAAAGCAAGATGTATCCCTGAAGTAGGAGGAAACTAAACATAAAGCTGGCTTGGGAGTATTCTTCAGCAGAAACATACGGATAGGTTTTATTAAATCCAGTTGCATATTCAAATGAATTTACTTATTTAGTTCCCTTCAGGATGATCAAATAAACTGAGCTGTTTGAGAGGGTGGATGTGGTGAAAATACAGAGGTAGAAGGTGGATATTAAGTGGTGTGTGGTGGCACACGCATCCCTCAGCCAGCAGTGCTTTGAGCTGCTAGTTTGTAACTGACCTGTAAGCAAAGGAAGCTTTAAGGGGATGAAGTGATCCAGAGCTCTGGAAATGGGGCCAACAGAGAAAACAGCTTCTATGAGATGATTTCAATATTTTTATACTTAACATCTTAGGAGGAGAGGTTTGGGTCTTACAATAAAACTTTACAGCAGGAACAGTTTTTTTCCTTTATGAAGTTCTGTAAGTTTATTATTATTTTTGAAATCCCATAGTGGATTTAGTTTCCATTTTTAACCCTATGGCATATCCTACTAACACTGTCGTAACAGCTATGAAGGATGCTGAGATTTGTTGTTCTTCTGCTCTTGTTTGATTTGGTTTTGACATCCCACTAATCATGGATCACAGCACATACCTCAGCCTGAATTTCAGTGTAAGGGCTGTATGGGTCTGTCTTCTCTTTCCCCAGTAACATTTGAACTTGACCCATTTCAGCCAGATTTGACAGAAGGACAAAGACTTTGTATTGGGTTGTTTAACTTTTGATACTGGGGGCAGATTAAGGGAAAAAGGTTTTCTGATGCCAATGGTGAGGCAGGAGCCATGCTGCCATACAGCTGCCTTGTGCTCAGGTTTGCACCAGGGCAGCAGAACAAAAGCAGATGCGCAGCCACCATGATGATGGAAATGTGTTTCCTGTTGGGCAGGACCAGGCCCTGGGACCCCTGGGACAGGATCCCCTGGGACATGTCCCAGGCTGTACTTCCTGAGGCAAGGACCATCCCTGCTGTGGAGTGGTTCCCCTCCACGTGATGTGCTGCCAGCGTGTTGAGGTCATTTGTCCTGGTGAAGCTAGGAGGGGCTGACTGTGCAGAGGGCTGGTGCAGTGGGGCTGTGGCTGCTTTTGCGAGCAGGGCAGGCACCTGCATCTGGGCAGGAGGAAAAGGAGAAAATGAGGAGCAGATGGGAGAGCAGAACTGCGAGTAGGCTTTGAGCTGACCTCTCAGAGCAGGAGGAGCTCTGCATTGCACAGTTGTTTAATTGGATATTAGGAAACATTTCTTCACCTAAAGAGTTGTGAAGGTCCAGACTGCCCAGGGAAGTGGTGGAGTTACTGTCTCTGGAGGGATTTAAAAGATGTGGCTCTTTATTTAGTGGTGGGCTTGGCAGTGCTGGGTTAATGATTGGACTTGATGATCTTAGAGGTCATTTCCAACCTGAATTATTCTGTGGTTCTAAGCAATGGCTGTGCAGTGCTCTTAGCAGTCTTGCCCCCATCTCTTTCTCTGCCTCATGCAGGGATGGTTCTATACTTGCCTTCAAACTACTGAGTTGTTCTCCTACATGATATTTCTCCTCTTTCCCAGTGAGATGCTGCCTTTGTGGTTCACCAGAACCCATTCCCTTCTCTTCTCCGTTTACTGGAGAGGCCTTTTGAAGCCAAAGTCTCTGTTTCTTGAGAGTTTCATCTGCATCTACTATTCATCCCTAAAATCAGTCTCAGCTACATCGCTACGTGACATCCCAAATGCAGGGTTGTCACTTCAAGTGGGAAGAAACCAAAAGAATGAAGTTGATTAATGGGGGGAATTACTTCATGTGCATGTCTTCATTAATAGAAAGCAGAGCAGGGAAGAGGCTTTGCAGAAGAAAAGTATGATAGGGAACAGGGTTGTCTCTTTTTTTATACATTTCCCTTAGAATACTAGGATTTATTTTTAGTTGAGCGGTGTGTTACTCATTTTGTCCCTCCGGAGTATAATGTTTGCCTCCTGAATTTGGTTAATCACTTGTGTGTTGCCTGGAAGATGGCAGGCATCGTCCTGCCCATGTCTTGCAGCAGTGGAAACCTTTTGAGAAGGCAGGGAGAAAAGGCATCATGCTCTGCCTGCTTAGAAGTAATGAAGCTTGTTACTGAAAATAATTCAGCATTGAGTATCCAGCTCGGTGGTCCCCAGCACAGGAAAGATATTGATCTGTTGGAATGAATCTAGAGGAGGCCACCAGGATAAACAGAGGAATGGACAACCTCTGCTATGAAGAAAGGCTGAGAGAATTGGGATTTTCCAGCTTAGAAAAGAGAAGGCTTTCAGACATGCTAATTGCAGCCATGCAGTACCTGAAGGAGCTACAAGAGAGCAGGAGGGGGAACTATTTACAAGGACCTGGAGTGACAGGACAAGGGAATGGCTTCACACTGACATAGGGTGGGGTTAGATGGGATATTGGGAAGAAATCCTCTGCTGTGAGGGTGATGAGACCCTGGCACAGGATGCCCAGAGAAGCTGTGGGTGCCCCATCCCTGGAGGTGTTCAGGGGCAGGTTGGATGGAGCTTGGAGCAACCTGGGATAGTGGAAGGTGTCCCTGCCCATGGCAGAGGAGCTGAGCCTAGACAGGTTCCTTCTAGGTTCCTTCCCACCAAACCATTCCATCATTCTGTGACTAATAGTGTCCTTTTCTAATGACAGGTAACTGCACTGATATAATCCATTAATGGACTTAGGGTAAAAAAGAATCAAGACACAGATATTGCTGGCTCAATGCTGGCTTTTCATTTTGGGGAATAATTGCTCTGTTGGAATTGAAATACTCCTGTACAGGCCATTCTCACATATTTGTAGTCCAACTCATGCTAAGGAGCTATTGGAGCTAAGCAGGTCAGCATCTTCAGAAACTTTTATTTTGGGAGCCTTGGACAGTGAGCTAATATCTTCCTTTGGCTGCAGTGTTGTAAATCCAGATCTATCCACTGAAGTCAGCTGTAATGTATAAGCCAGAAATCAACTGGTAAGGATGGCAAAACTCTGGTTTTAATTAATTTTCAAGACATAAAGTGAAGCCAAATGTGTTTTTCTAGGCTGATGTCTGTGAGTGGGGTTGAAGAAGCACATGCAGAAGGGGAGATGGTTCCCTGACATAAAAACCCAGCACAGTGAAGCACTGGAACAGTGACTTTGGCTACAGCTCTGGACCTTGACCATGAACAGTGGAGTCTGGGGTTTTCTCCCCTCAGCAATTAAGAATTTCAGTTAGTAGGCAACTTAGGGAAAGTCTGTGCAAGCTTTTTGTGTGCAACCCATAAATATAATATGAATGCAGACAGGATGATGTGTGGGAAATGAGGAACACATGCCTTAGCCTCTTCCTGGTGGCAGCTCCTCTGTGCCGTTGTGGTTCCTTTTTTACCAGAAAGCTCCAAAGTATGCACTTAACCAGGCATTTTGGAAATGGCAACACCAGAAAACCACATGTGGCATTAATAACAAACTACTTTTACAAGAGATCTATGGGCGTAACTTAAAATTGAAGTGCCTGATGTGTTGATGAGCTGCCTCCACCTATGCAATTATCTCAAAGTGCTGCTTGGGTGTGCTCGAGGTGCAGCCGGAGAGAGTGGCTGGAGGAGCCCTGTGTAGCTCAGGGATTGCTCTGTGTCAGACCAGAGCAGCAGGCAGTATTTTAACTCTTCAGGAGGGCTGCCAGATACCCCATGTGACATATGGGAGGCCATGCTATGTGGCCAGACCTCATGGGCTCTGTGGACCCCAAATTCTCCTGTTTTTTTGCAGTAGGCAGTTGCTTTCCAGACCTTGGGTGGTAGCTTGTGCATGGACACAGTTGCCTGTGGTGTATTGCATGGGTGTTTTGGCTGGTTGTGCATTGCTAGACTTGGATACTTTTAAGCACTGTGTGGTGTGTCGAAGGCTTCTGTGGGTGAGGTATTTAGTTTTCTTAGCTAGGATAGTCAAGGTCATAATGTAATTTAGGTTTCAGTCCTGTTTGTTCTCATGTTTTACTCGTAAATATTCAGACTTTAAGGAGCGTCTCCTGTGTGTGAAGTCATTTGCACACATACCTCCCCTACTAAGAGCCCAAAAGACAGAAGTAACAAACATTCATTTTAAAATACGAACTTTGTAGTTCCAGTCTTTTTCATTTCATTTTAATATCAGCTTTGTGGCCAATTCAAGTAATTATTTGCCTAGAGGGAAAACCCTCTTTAAAAAGGGAAAGCAGATCCAGCATTTTTTCCTGCTACATCCATTTGCTGGCTCTCTGATGTGCAAGCAACAATGATTTTGTGATGACCAGTTCTTCATGGCAGCAGTTTATTTTCCTTTTGATTTAGAGGTAATTCTTCCACGAGGATAATAAAAAGTTGTCTTATATCCTACCCAGTAGACAAATTGCAGATGCATTTGTTTATCCTCTGTGATTGCAGTGGTTCTGGATAGGGAGGGGAAAAGAGAGGAGAGGGAGAGGGAGAGGCGATTCTGCCTTCTCATGCAGCTTTTCCTCTGTTTTCCTGCTTTGAGTGTTGAGTGCAGCTAGTGGATCTGCATCTCTGTTTCCAGTGCATTTGGATCCAACCCTGTGGTACAGAGGCTTGGTGTCTAGGCAGAGCAAAACTGAGAAAACTTGAGTTTTTTCATTAACCGACAAAGAGAGGTAATCCAAACAGAAGCTGTCAATGACACTGGTGTTGCAGGACTGTAAAGGCAGTAACCTGCTGAAGTGTTTGCTTATGAAGCCAACATTCTTCCAAATTTACTTACCTACTTAAAAATTGTGTTCCCAACTCAGAGGCCATCACATCTCTCATAGGTGGATATTAAAAAAAATATACCCAAAGCCCAACTGGATATCAAATGCTTGAAGAAAGCAGTTGGGCAGAACACATGGAACTCATTCAAGCCTCAGAAATTTGGGGGAAGCTGGGGGACTCTTTCTTCCATGAGAGTACTTTGGAAGAGAACTGGTACAATGTGATGCACAGATGAGTGAGTTCTTCCCTCTGAAATGGTGATCTGGCATGTCTGCCCAGGAGCCACAGTCTGTGCTGGGAGAAGTGAACAAACTGTGTCTATTTTGGCATCTCCAAGGGACTCTCTCAAAAACCCCTAGCAGTGCCCTGTTCAGCTCCAGCCATGTGTTTGTTTTCCATTCCTTGGACCAGTCAGTGCTAGATTCGATTCCATTTTTCTTGAGCATCTTTGAGTAGACATCCAAAACAAAGAGGAAGCTCTGTGCACAGACAGAAGGCAGGACATCTTGTGGTTAAGGAAGAGGTAGCTCCTGCAGGGAGAAAGGTTCCTTATCTTATTTGAAACCCTGCAGAATGTGGCTGACATGTCTGAAATACAGCTGGGAATTGAAGCACTCTGGTGAGCTCAGGCTAGCAATGCAAAGGAGGGGATGAACAGTGGGCAGAGCCCAGTGCTGCCCCAAAAGCTTTCTGACGATAGAGCTTGGGTTTGGTTTTCTGGTTGTGCGTGTTTGTTTGTTTCTTTCCCAAGGCTTTCAGAAGTGCTGGGGCGTTGGTGCCCTGTGGAAGGGAGGGAGCTGGGCTCTCCCTGCAGAGGCTGGCTCTGCATGGCCCCCGAGGTGGCTGCTCTCTTGCAGAGCTGTCTGGTTTGCATTATGGGTGAAGTTTTTAGCAAATTACTGCTCCTTTCTGCTCTGTTTCCATCAAAGAATGGCCAGAGGCCTCCCAGCAGTCTGTGGACAGATTTTTTGGAATAGAACACAGATCTGGGGGGTTTTGTTGCCTTGTTAACACACGCTTGGCTCTTACCAGGCTGCTCTGCATTGTTTACCTGGCACCTCTGCTGGGGGATTTACTGCTGGCAGCCTGGGCTGTGGGACACGGCTCCCTCTGAAGAAATATTTCAGAGCCTTTGAGGGTTTGGTGATGCTGAGCCCTGCCAGATGGCGTGGGCAGTGCCTGGGGTGTGCTCAGGTGCCTTTTTGGGAAGGAACATGGCAGAGGGGTGGGAGCTGCTGCGGCTGGGGTCTCTGTGGGTGAGGAGGCCTCGCTCATCCCGCTGCCCAGAGCAGCCCCATCTTTGGGATTTCCGCAGGACTGGCATTGGATGTTACATGCAGGGAGATTGGATTTTGGGGAACCCCTAAATGCCCTTCCTCATAAAAAGAAATGGGGTTTTTGAGCTGACAAGGACAGCCTGGCTCCAAGGCCATGCAGGATGTGGCCTGCATGTGTAAATTGTTTCCAAATGGAAACAATTAGTCTTGCAAGGATTAAAAAATAATGTCTCATCCATGCTGCTGTTTAGTGTTTGCAAGAAAATTGTAGAAGCTGTTTGGTTTGGGGTTTTTTTTAAAACTATGCTAAAACTATCATCTAGCAATGGAAAAGCGGGTTTCTAGTTTGTATGTAGTCATGGAGCAAAGGGGAATTTATGTTGGACGATACTGAAATAGCTTTTTTCAAACAAAGAAAAAGAAAATTGATAGCAAAGGTTTGTTGATAATCATGTTCATCACTTAAAAAATAATATTTATTTTCACGTGCAGTGCTGTTATGTAGCAACCTCCACCACACCGCAGTGAGGCCCTCCATGCTATATATAAAATTAAACATGAAACCATTGCGATATAAGTGATCTTAATGCTTAAACATGACAGCTCCTGATAGGAATGTTTCCAATGTTTTGTCATGCTGCAGACTGATATGATTTTTGGGGTCTCACACCAGGGACCCAGAAGTATAGGCTGATGAAGGAGGAGCCTCCTGCCCAGGACTCCTCCAGCTCACAGCAGTGAGTGGTGTGTGCTTGGGGTAATTCCTTGTATGATCTATTTCATACTCTTCGCAAGTTTTTAAATGTAGTAATAAATTTATTTACCATTATAAATAATAATGATAAAAAATAAACCATAAAATATAATAAATTAAATCATGTATTTAAATGCAGTAATTTAAGTTCATTTGAAAGACAAATGATTAGTGCAGCAGTGGTGGTATTGTATGGAAATTTTTTATTTTGTAAGGGTTCCTGATCCTTCTGCACGGAGGACCTCAGGGAGGAAGGAGGAGTAGCAGTAACTGGGGAGGAAGTGACATCCCAGAGCAAGTCTCTTGGACTCAGTTTATTTACAGTTAGTGCCAGTTATTCTCAGCTGCTATTTAGAGGACTCAGTTCATTTTTTGTTTCTCAGTCCCTTTTCTCCCCTTTCCCTTCAGCTGGGAAGCTGGGAGCAGCCACAGCAACCTGGCTGCCTTCCTTCACTTTCCTTGTGACAGGCCTGGCAGGGCGTGCTTGGCCACAGCTTTTGCCAGAGCTTTCTTCTCACACAAAAATGTGCTGAGGAACCACATGGCCAGCAGACACTGTTCTGCTGTGAGGATTTACAGCCTGGCCTATAGGAAGGGATGGTCCCTGGTCCCTGCCTGTACTGCAGATGACCCAGGGGCCTTTGCAGGGACCCTAAAATATTGCCATGCTCTTTCATTCATTCCTTGAAATATAAAATTCTACCCTTTTTTGAAACCACTTTTGATGGAAAGGCAGTCCTTTGAATTTGTAAAATTTGACTGCAGGGTTCCTTCCGACCCCTCTGCTAATTTTTAGCAGAGCAGGAAACATTAAAAATAACCATGAGAGAAGATTTCCCAACTCAGAAGGATTGTCCTCTTAATAATCTCTGGCTTTGTTTTCACTAGATATTTTCCCCCCTTAAAATTCCCGTAACGCTTTAAGAGCAAGTCCATCCCTGTCAGCAGCAGTGAGGGCACTGGAGGGGGACTGCAGTGGGCCAGGTAGCCAGGCTGGCACCTCAGCTTGCTCTGAGCCAGAGGTGAGTGATGTACATGGGAAATGCTTGTTATTTATTGGAAGAACTTTTGCATGTGAACCAGAGCTTGCAAGCTCCACATCTTCCCTTTTGGGTGAGCTCAAAACTGTTCTCAAGTGTTCAGCTGACCGCAGCAATGGGTGAATATCATTTTTGCAATGAGAGGTGGCATTTTGGTGCTGTAGCTCAAGATTTCTGAGCTTCTACTCTGAAAGAAAATGAAAAATATATCAGAATTTGTTTTAAAACACACCTGAATGTGGCCCCTTACTCTGAAGTTGAAATGTTGTGTATCAAAACCAAGGCATGCATCAAGACTACATGATATAACAACAAGCTCTGCTCAAGCTTCAACATCTTATCTGACCCATGTGTGCGTTCTCAGCATCAAGGTATAATTATATATTGTTAAAGAATAGACCATCAATGTATACCATAAAATATATTACATTTATAAATAATGGCCTCATCTGGGTCATGGCAAAGGGGGATGCAGCATTGAATCACCATGGATCATTATTCCTACCAGAACACCTGTGCCTATGTTACTCTTTGTGAGGGGTGAAACCAAGGCGTGTAATTGCAATTATCACTCACCTCTGCTCCCAGTTCTCCCCACTAACCCAGCTCCTCCTGCTCCAGCAACCTGAGGGCTCCAGACAGATGTTGCAGATGTATTCTCTTAGCAAAACTGATAGCAACAGTTTTTCTTTTCAGATGGAGAGGGTGTTCCACAGAGCTGGTTTGGCCAGGCACTGAATGCAGCTGGTCCTCACTGGTGTGTGGTCAGAAAATGAGATGTGAGTTGGTTACCAGCTGGGAGGGGCCTCTAGGGTTGTCTGGGACCCCAACAGTGTGGTCTTCCTTGAAGCAGCCATGATTGAGGGATTTTGTCCCACTTAGCCAGTGCAGTGATGGTTTTGGTCAGAACCATGTTTTGGGGGAAATTGATTGAATTTTCCCTCTACTTTGTTTCAAAGCATTGGGTTTGCCCTAGGCAGAAAGTTCATCCCTTCTTGATGTAGTGAGCAATGAATGACCTGAACTGTGATCAGAACTATCTGAATTATGATCACTGTGTGTGTGATTTAGAGCGAAGGACCATGATCAAGAATGAGTGAAGGTCCAAGTGAAATTGCTCCCTGGGCAAAAAGCAGAGCTAAAGCCACTGAGATGCTTTCTATTGCTTGGGGTGTCCAAGGAGAAAACTCTCCTTTTTCATACACTTTTCCTGATTGTTTAAGCGGGAGTAATTTTTGTCCTCTCAAAGTGAAAACATCTATAGAGAATGGTTTTAAGTGGGGGAGTAGAGGGTTACTTGTTTCCCTGTTTCTTGTTTATCAAATAAATTAGAGATTGCTTCATCTTTAATTAAAATGACATGGAGGAGAATTCAAATGAAAGACAATAACAATCTCAACGCACGGGCACTCCTGAGATTTGCAGGCAGTCAAGTCAGGCAGCCCAGATTTCAGATGTTCTCTCTGCTCTACCCATTGAATCTCCTGGCTGCTTTTGGGAGCCCTGCCTTGCTCACACAGACATTTGGCTGGGCAGGTAGAGCAGAGTCAATTAAATCTCCAGCCCAGACTAACAATATATTTAAAAGTCTGTGTTAGTCTTGTCCATTCAGTGCTGTGGCTGGCCAAGAACCCTTTTGGAACCCTGATGGATATTGTTTCTCTCAAGCACTAAATGCTTTCCCTCAAACATCTTCTGAATAGGCCATTGTTTTTGCTTCTGGATGTCTCTTTGTGGATTGATACAAGAATAGCTAAAAGCTGAAGAACTGGCATTTTATGTTAAAAAATAATAATAATTCTGGGACTTCTACTCTTCTGAGAAGTTGGATGTGTTGCCAGTTCTCTGCTCAGATCCCACGCCTGATCCTCTGGAAGTCAGGGAGTTGCATCAGGAGCTTCAGATGAACTACTTCAAACAATGATAGTTTCAGGAAAGAAGCTCTATGAACCTGGTGTCATTCCCAGCTTTTAGAATCTAAGGAATTGAGGTGAGATAAAGTATGGAGAAGGTGTCAGCGTAGTTTGGTTATGACCTGCAAGCCTTTGCATTAACAGACACAGCTACTTTATGTATATTTTTCATTATCACTGTGTAGCTGTTGAGTACTGATGGTTCCTTGTAAGAAAAAGATACACATCACATGAGAAATATAACCTATGATCTCTTGAGAAATCTCACGTGTGTAAAGAAATCCTCATTTATTTTCAAGTGAACTTCTCTTGTACAGGTCCTCCAGCCTTTGTAACTCATCTACTGATGATCTGCCCAGGTCATCTGGATTTACCTCTTTTTCCTAACAGAGCTGTGTTCCTCAGAGTTTCATATTCCAGGCTCCTTCAGCATAGCCATTGCAGACTGATTTATTCCTTATCAATGGCTGTGAGCTGCAAGGATGCTCTTTTTAATGTAGCCATAGGCCTCCTCTTACCCACCTTTGCCTCTTTTGCTCAATTTTCCTATCACAGATACAAGATAAACTAGAACAGACTCATACCAATCAATTCCCTAAGAAATACAGAGAACTCTGGTGCTTTAGCACTGTAGCACAGTCCAAAGTCCATTTGCTTTGGTAGATCATCATCCTGAAGATCATCCCAGGATGCTGGGAGGAGGATATTCCTCATATTGTGTGCATATTCCACACACGTGGCTGTACAGAGCAGGTATAGGAGGGAGCAGGAGCTGATCCCAAGGCACAGCTTTGCAGGTAGAACCCTTGCATTTGCCACAGGCAGCGGATTTGCAGTAATTTGTGTGTGTCACTTTGTCCCCAAAAGTGCAAGCTCCAGCTGATGACAGGGGCAGCTTTGGCCTTAGAGCACCTATGCTTCCTCTCTCCCCACATCCCTTATCAAAAGCAACGTTTCCTTTGGCCCAACACATTCAGTGGTTTGGTATTAATCAAGGGCTTAAGTGCCAGAAATACTGGGGAATTCACCATTTTCCATATTGATGCAGCAGCCCTAGAAACTGGAGACCTGAGGATGAACTGGGATAACTGAGTGCTTTAGCAAAAATAAATGGTTCAGATCCAAGGCTGATGTGAATCACTCATGGATCTGCTCAGTTTAACTAAATCAGGCATGTTTTACTGCTGCTGTTTTTGACTTTCAAAACCTCAGGGAGTCCCAGGCGAAGTGCCAGAGCAGTGTCACCTTGTCCCTGTCACTAATCCTGTCGCTTCCTTCCACGCTCCTTCACACTCTGCAAATTGTTTGATGCCTCTTACTGTTCCTCTGTGAAACCTTCCTACTGGATTGCATGGATGGAGGATTAGCTAAATCATAGAATCATAGCCAAAGTTTGTACTATACATAAGTATATTCTCTTTCAGAGCATGCCTGATAATGCTATGTTTGAAAATTAATTTTTATTTCTTTTTTTTTAATAGTACTCTCTTTTCCTTCCTTTTTCAGGGGCCTCTTGGCTTGGATGGCAAACCAGTAAGTAGCATTAAGTGCCAAATATAACATGTCTTTGTTCATGCTGCTCCACAATAAATAGGCAATATCTCAACTATTACTCATTTAGTGCTACATATGTAACTGCTTAGGAGGGACAATTGTACTTCAGAAATTATTCCATGCAAGTTTGAATTCTGAGCCAGGGCTGGCCAGCAGAGCTGAACTTTTCTTTACCTGTCAGCTCATCTCAGGCGTCTCTTCCCCTCCTGTGCCAGCTCAGCGAGCACAGACTGCAGATGGGCATCAGGCCGGATTTGGGGAATAAACTCCAGTAGCACATTCAAAGAGCAAAGTCAGTGATCTTGGTTGTGTGCTTCTGGCACTACAGTGATACCATAAAAATAATTGATCCCAAAGCGGGTTGCATTCTCCTCCAAAGGACCTGAGCTGGGAACTGCTTGAGGGTGCCCAGTGTCCATGAAATACTTTTTGGAACAGACTGGATTAATTTATGAACTGTTTTCTTGACTTCATTTTTGCTTGGAAGCCCTTTGGATATTCAGGTGCTTCATTCTTTTCTTACTTATTTTACAGAAATACAGACGTTCTTATTTTTATACTGATTGAACCCCAGCCAGCTCTGATTCCTTCCACTGAATGGCTCCTACAGAAGGTCACAGCACTGTATTTTGTCTCCAAACCCCATTCTCTTCCACCACCTTCACTAGGGGGCCCCATATGAAATCTTTTTAAATTCTGGTCCTAAACCAAGTGGGATTTCAAAATGGGTAAAAGTCATTCAGTCTTTGCAATTGAAAAGCTACTTTGGACACTTCTATCCAGTTAGGGAGTGTGCTGTTATAGCTGTACATTGCTGTGGTTGGTTTTTATCCTAACCCTGAGGATAAGAAATGTGAAATCCAGAAATAAAGCATTAGACAAGAAAAGAAGGAAGGGCCAGCTCCCAGCCTGTTGCCCAGGGCTTGGCTTTCATTAGCAAAACCTCATGCTGGGAGTGCAGTCAGACCCCAGAGCACAGCCCTACACCCTGGCTGGGGTGCCACAGCCAGGCAGGAGTGAGACCCTGAGTGAGCGACATGGGAAATCTCAGTGACAAAGCAAACTTATCACACACCCAGACTCAAAACAGACTGTTCATGATCTCTTCCATGACAGTAAGGGGCCAGCAGCCTTGCTCAGAGAAAAACAGTGGGAGGGAGGCTGCATGGGAATGCAGATGCTGCTGCCGCTGGCCTCTCTGCTGACCTTTCCCCACTGTATCCCACTGGGTCCCACTTCAGCCCACAGTGTGCATGGGTACCAAGATTTGGTACTTTTCTGTGCTGGAAGGCAAATGCAGAGCAGACACATCAAAGTGTTGCTCTCAGGTTCTCTGTGCAGCCACTGTGTCTCTGCCTGTCCTACAGACAGCAGCTCAGAGGGAAGATGAACGATGCCTTCAGCAAACAGGCCAAAGAAAGCAGCCCGTCGTCCTTGTTTATTTCAAACGGATGGATAATTGTTGTAATTATATACTGAGCATGAGTTTTTCTAGAAGTGATTTAATACCTCAAGATATCTTTTGCATCTATTTAGAGTCACGTGTTGGTGAGCTGCTGTCACACTGCCTGCCCTGCTCTGGTTCTTCTCTGTACTCTGTCCTGGCAGGAGCAGGCAGGACCTCATGGGTGCTTTTTGGTTGAGTGTTGCTCATGTCCAGCACTGCACAACTTAAAATAGTAGCATGTATTCCCTACAAAAATAGAGAATGTGGCTCAGGTTTGTGAATTGATGAATGTGATGTCACGTACCTCGGTGATCCTGCTGCTCCTTAATTTGGATTCTTCTTATGTGTTTCCAGGGACCTCCAGGACCAAAAGGGGAAAAGGTAAAGGCTGCATTAATGTATGGATTTTGGGGAAGCAGTTCCTGTATATCCTCCTGTTGCTCTAATTCTTTCAAGTTCAGGTTGCCCCAATAACCCAGCTGTGTTTTGTTAGGATGTGGAGCTGTGAGAGTGGGTTCTCACATTGCTCTTGCAAAAGCTCCAGGAAGCTGAGGGCAGGAAGAATTTGCAAAAAAGTGGGGGGAACAAGTGTGGTCTTAAAGCTCATCCAGGCTATAGGGCTCTGGTAAGCCACAAAGGGTGATGAGAGTGGCATAAAACTCTCTTCATTCCTTCAAGAGATCTGGGCTCCATTGCTCTGTTTGCATGAAACCCGTGCAATCAGAGGAGCCAAAGAAGGTCATTACTGAAAGTGAAGTTAATTTTCACATGTGAAGGACATAAGCAGTTGCTAGGAGAGCCTTAGAGTTGGAAACAAACTGCTATTTCTGATTTATTATCTGTTTCATTGCCTGCCAGGGCAGAATCTTTCCCTATTGTGTTGTCTCAAAACCTTCTCCTCCCTCATTTTAAATACATTAAGCAATAGGACTCTTGCCACTTCCCTTGTGTGCTGTACCCGTGTCCAGCTGACCCCATGCTCAGTCCTTCAGGGTTGAGATTTGAACTCTGACCCTTTGCTGTTTTTCTTGATTTGCAGGGGGAAGCAGGAGACATTGGCCCAAGGGTAAGTAGTGACACAGCACATTGATTTATTCTAAAATCTGGTTGGGTTTAGTCACTGCACAAAACAAAGCTTTGTGCAGCCTTGCTGCAAACAGTATGGTAAGAATTGTGGAAACATTTAATTTTGCCTCTGGAGCTCTTTGTGGTGATGGTTTTCCTAACTTTGGCCATGAGGAAAAATGAGTCAAAGATCTTCGGGTACCTCATGAAGGGTTTTGCTTCTACTAAACTTTCTCATCCCTTCCAGTGTTAGAGATAGATTCTATGTTTCTCTTGAATTTTCTCTTGAGGCTGTGCTCCTAATTTGTTGGCATTAGAGCACCAGTATGTGGGAATAGGATCTGATGTCCCAAGGAGAGGTCCAGCACAGAGTTATGCAGGATGGAACATTCCTTCTCCCTTGCTGGGAGCAGGAGGACATCCAGGTGATATCCAGGCTGACTTTGAAAATAAAGGGTTTAAAGTAACTGTATGATGAGGGAAAACTCTTTTGGCTGTAGCATACAGAAATTAATGGAATTTCATGACATTTCCTCTCATGGAGCTGCATGAAGTTGAGATTTACTGAAGTAAATCAGGGCAGGTCTCCATGAGACACAAGGGGGATGTGGCCCATGTTGGGGATGAGATGGGAGGTTTCACCATGAGGTGTGGGCTCTGTTGCAGAGGTATCTCTGAGGTGTGGTTGTCTGTGGGTTATGGGCACCTCCTGGAACCTCCATTGTGGGGATGTGTTGGAATCCTGGTGTATTGGTCACTGCAGGAGGCCGGATTTGGAGCTGGCACTCGAGAGTTGGCTGACCTGGATTAGATGTCATTGCTGGAAACATAACCAGGACCTCAGTGGTTAATGTTGAGTAGGGATGCCTCAGAGACATTTTTTTCTTTCCCCTGGAGGTTGTAAAATCACTTTATGAAGTTGGTGTCATATTCTGAAGCAGCTCCCAACTGCCTTGGGTGTGTTTGGAAATGTCACCCTGGGGCTCAGAGAGCCCCTAAAATTTTTCTGATAGATTTATGGCCTGTGTGGTGAAGGAGGGGCTCAGTGTAAGGTCTCACTTTGTCTAAGTGCCCACCCACGTTCTCGGAACAGGATTTAAGAGGTGATTCAGCAGCACAGGGACTTGAGTTTTCACTTCTTGGCCAGGGCAGTGGGTGGCTTTGGGGCTGGTTACTCAGGAATGCTGGAGGAGGTGCTGCTCAGGCTCCAAAGGCTCTGTGCTGCTAGGTGCTGTGGAACTCAGCTCCTGCTGCAGGAGATGCTCTGGGACAGACTCTGTCTGGACTTGCAGGGCAGGTACCAGATCTCAAGGTAACACTTGTCCTTTGTCTTCATCTACCAAAAAAAAATGTGCTGGGTTTTGGGGGCATATTTTGTCCATATCTGCATTTGTCCAGACTTTGCTTCAGTTTTTGATTTATTTATGACTTTTTGCAGAACAGTGAGAAAAAGGCTCAATTTGGGAGAAAAGAGAGAGAGAAAGAACCACGCACTAGCAGACCTAAAAACAGGTGCCTGCCTTTGAAAATAGCTCCTTTTATGTCTCCAGACACTCAGGGTTGTGAATAGGAGGCAAAACTTCTTAATACCATCTGGTCTAGATTACTTTTTATTTCTGAATTTAATTGATCTTATTCTTCAAGTTTCAGTGGTGGCTTTGTTTGGCTGATTTTGAAAGATGTGTCAATGCAACTCACTGCATTAATGGGAAGATAAATAACTAGGACTATATCCAGTGCCCTCTTCCTTGTAAATGGTCATGCCCATGGGCAGTGGAATCAGGATAGAGTGTGTCAGTGAACATTGGAACACTATCATTAGAAATGATGGATTAAAAGAGAATAATCCTTGGGGTGACTTTGGAGAGACTGTGTGTGGTGGGAGTGAGGTGATGGCAATTAGGGATTAGCTACTGAATATGTTCATGTCTGCACTGCTTCTCTTTCTGTAATAAACACCTGCCACCAGTGTGGACAAAAATAGAGATTATTACACGTGGGAGTGTGCCTGGTGGCAGATGCTGGAGGGTGATTTTGGAAAGCTGAGGAAGGAGGTCACCTTGGGTTGTCTTCATCACTGAATGCTCCTTGTTGTAAGCAACATGAGATGCTGTGCAGCCTCACCTGCTCAGGATGGGGAATAAATGTGCCCAAATGTACTGACAGAATGCATGGGAGTGTATTTAAAGGGAGAAATCAATAACAGGTCCCCTCTGCTCTTGGGAGGATAGAGGGAGTTGGAGCAGGATGCTGCCAAGGTTGGGACAGCTGTGCCCTGGTATTTGTGCCTGTGCTTCTCTCTCACAATCAAATACATTGCTGCACCCCTGGAAAGGATTGGTTCTGTAAGCCTGACTTGCTCCCTGAGCTGGCACTGGACCAACTGCTTTGGATTTATGAACTTAGCTGGATGATCTTGTTCATACTGATAGATGAGATGTTTAGACAAATGATGGGGTTGAGGAATCTCTGCACATCTGGGCCAGCGGATGCTCAGCGCCTGTGGCAGCAGCACCAGCTTTGCTCTCCGGAGGGAGAAAATGAGCTTCAGCTGGTGAGAGAAATACTCTGTCTGCAGTGGCCCACGTGGCATGTGCCTGCCCATGGCCAGTGCTGATGGAGGTGGCTCCAGCATCTCCTGTACCCAGAGCTGCTGGGGGCCAAACACTGGCGTGGCTGAACCAGCTCTGCAGCTCAGTGCAGACACAAAAGGACCTTTTTCTCCCTTATTTTCTGCAAAATTTTAAGTGCTTGCCGCACTGCAGATAAAAACTCGGCACAGGAAGCATCCTGCAGAGCTCTCTCCGTAGCACTCAACAGACATCTATGGATACTTTTATTTTGTTCTTTGCTTTCTTTGGAGTGTTGTGCCGAAATGGCTACATGGAGGACTCTAAAGCTGGAAATTACCAGTGTTCAAGGTTTCTGTGCTCCAATATTCCATTGCTACATGGGGTCAGACCCAATGGCCTGTTAGCCCAGTGCCTTGCAACCAGATGCTTTGGGAATTGTGGAGCAGGAATATGTTATTCCATCACACTTAACCCCTCTCCTGGAGCCTGGCTCTCTACAGCCTGGATATTTCTTGAGCCAGAGACAGTGTCTCTCTGTTTAAATATTCCTCAGGGCTGTTCACCTCTCATGGGCCCATCTGTAATGGGGGCTGTTTAAAATTAAACGTGTGATGGCTGGATTTGATGGGATATGGTGTGTTTGGCCTCAGAGCAAATACAAGTTGTTATTTTACATTAAAACATAGAGGGCTGGACTTGGAACATGCTTATTTGGATGATGCTCACCAATCTGAGGGACAAGAAAAAAATTCAATTCCTGTTTTGCTCTGTGGGCTTTTATGAAAATCCCACTTTATACACATAATGAGCCACAGAACCGTGTCCCTTCTGTCTACCACAAAACCCTTTGCTCTCAATAGAGTCTTTTTGGTGGTTTCTGTAGTATTTGGAGGACCTGGCCACGTGCAAGGGTTCTGTGTCCACATTAATTTCAATTTCTCAGTATTTCAGTGCTGTTCTTCCCGAAAGTAGCTGCATTTAACTGAATGTTGAGCTTAAAGCCCCTCTCTACATCTTGAAAAAATTTCTTGGTAGGGGTTTATTTTCTGGGGATGATTAGTTTTTTCTATCTGACTTTACTTTTTCCCTGTCTTCTTGACATGGTGATTTTAAAACATCCGTGCTGGGAGGCTGGGCAGGAGGTGGCCTTGCCAGTGCACTATTCCCTCCAAAACTGGGGTTTGGGGTTATATGTTAGTGGTGTGCAAGGTTTAAAAGCTCTTTGGCAATTTGGAAAAGAGATTTGTTCCCCAGAAACCTCCAAAAATCCTCATGGAGCCATTGCTGCGTGTTCCCACAGTGCTTCTTGTGGCTTCACTCCACCCTCTTAATTCTCGAATGGATGTGTACAAGGATGGATGGATGGGGGAAAGGGAGACGTACATGTTGTCCTGAAAAAGGAAATGTCTTCCTGCTTCTCCCTAGATAGATGAGTGGAAAGGCTAAAACACAACAGCAATGACTACTGACACAGTCTAAATACATTGTTTTTGAATCATATAAATCTGGGAGATTTATCTACAATTTGCAGGCTGGGAATACATCAGTGTTCATTTGAGCCTCTGAAAACAAATATGATATTTGGTCTCAGGGAAATGCTGGGATATATCATCCCCTATGGGGTTTACTGGAATAATACTCTTTATTCTGCAGTAGGGGAATCCTTGCCGCAGCTGCTTTGAATGTCCTATTGTACAGTGAAGCAGAGAAAAAATACTTGTTTACCCCACTCTGTGTCCTGTTACAAAGATCCAGTGTACCCAGAACCTTAAACCCCAGTTTTGGCTACCTAGGCTATTGCTTACTAATGTATCAACTAGTTATTAAAAAAAAAAAAAAGTTATATATTGCTACATCCTTTAAAACTCTCTCTTCTGTGCTTTCCCCTTAAACTGCTGCTCTTTCTTCTTCTGCCTCCCACTTTCCCTGGATATAGATGGTTTTTCCCCACCTCAATCACGGATTTCTGGCTAATGATCAGCTTGTCTTTAGCCGGCGAGTGCTCAAGGTAGACACCAAATCTGCTGCCACTGGTTTCCTGTGATTGTTTGAGCTGCTTTTGCTTTTTCTTTCTGGCTGACAGTGTACTGTTGCTATCTTGGCTGTATTTAGAGATGCTTGTTGGGAGCATGTTTGACTGAAATCCCATTGGAATTTAGGGGGCAGGCATTGTCAAAGTAGAGGGTCATAAAACTAATGTGTTTTAGCATTTGGTTCTTTGTGAGATTTGGGAATCAAGCGGCAAAGTCCTATAAATTTGATATAAACAGTGTTGGTATTGTAAAATAAAATGCATTAACACTAGAGTAATCTAAATCCTTGAACTCTAAATGGGACATTGTAATTAGGAAAAATTCAGTGGGAGACTCAACTTGACATAATTGGTTGCAGTGTTCAGCATTTGCAATTGGGTTTTTTAAAAAAGGATGCAAGTGATTTAGGAGCCCAGATCTTGTTGAAAGGCCATGGGACTTTTGCTGCTAAGTCACTTAAGGACTTGTGAAAAATCCCACACTTGTCCCTGATTTGAGGGTGGACCGCATATTAAACACAGCCCTCTGACTGCGGTGGTGACTCTCCCAGATGTTGCTAAAAGATTTACAAGAGGGCCTGTCCATGAGGCTTTCCCATTGTGCAGCCACATGGATGGGCTGGGCCATGGCTCCAGGGCTGGGCTGTGCTGGCTGCTGGGGGGCCAGGAGCTGATTCCCAGCCTGGAGCCCCATGGGATGCTCCTCTTGGGAATGGCACCACCAAACCTGCACAGCCAAAGGGACACAGCGTGTTCTCTGCACCCAAAATCCGCAGGGTGTGAGCGGCTCAGGATGTCCACGTGTGACCTTGGCTGTCTGTAAACAATGAGATTAAGCACTGGCACTTTTTTATGTGGTTTTCTGGTGTGGTGCACTGAGCCATGGCAGTGTGTGCATGCTCCCTGCCAGCATCTTGTGAGACTGGGCTGTTCTGGGTGCTCTTGGGTTGGTAGATCCATGCAGACAGTCACTGGTAAGGGCTTAAGAAGATTAAATCTTGTTAGAAGGCATTGAGCACAATCCTGGTTGAGGAACCAGACCCAAATGGCATAAATTGGCCATGAGCTCACTTTCAGCTCTCCCAGCTGGAAGCTGCAGTTAAATTCCTCTGGGACAGCAGAGGTCAGGGTGCTGGTGGCCCAGGGATGCAGTGCATGTGTTGTGGACACCCTGAGACCACCCCTTCCCAACACTGCTTCATCTCACCATGTCTGTGTGAACTTCTTCCAGGGTGACCAAGGTCGAGATGGAGCCACGGGCCCCCCTGGTCCGCCAGGACCCCCAGGTGCCCGGGGGCCTCCTGGTGACACGGGAAAGGATGGCCCAAGAGGACCTCCAGGCCCCCCTGTAAGGATGGGAGATGCACAGCGAACACAAATCAGACAGTGCCCACACCACGAGGGACAGGAGGGTGAAGGGTGTCCCCTTCCCCAGTGCTGCCATCACAACCACTGAGTCCCCAGCCTGAGCCACAGCTAAGCTCCAAAGGCGGCTCATAGAGCAAAGCCTTGGGGTGTAGGGCAAGGGAGCAGGAGGGGACTTTCCATCTCAAGTTTTGGAGCTAAGAGCTGGAGCTGGGGTGTGTATTTGCAGGTGCTGGTTGTAACTCTCACAGCCAGGAGATCTCTTTCCCAATTCATACCCTTTGGATGACCTGTTGCAAATCTGAAGACCACTGACAATTTATTTAATAAAAAAATAGGATAAAGCATAACACAGTGGAACATTCTAATTTTTGCTGAGCGTTTTGGAGAATGAGAGGTAGTAGTTTCAATGTTGGTCTTTTTATTTTTTGCAGGGTTTCAAAGGGGAGCCAGGAGAGGATGGAGTCATGGTCAGTATTGCCCAGAAGCATCTGTGTGTGTGCCCCTCACCCTCACTGTACATCACCCTTCAGCTCACTGCAGCAAGTGGGTTTGTGTCATTGCTTGTGGAGGACAAAAAAAGCCTCTCATGGAATTATAGGTGCTCTCAAATGGGTTTGTCCAGGGCTACATGTGCCCTGTGGAGAAAAGAGGCCAGTTTTTGTGTCCCCTTGGCTCTTCTGGAGGGTTGTGCTCCCACATCCTGACTCCTGCCCCTCTGAAGCTACCTGGCTTTGTAACTCCAAATTGCTAAGGTTTACGTTGGATAAAAATGTGCTTGTTATATATAAAATACATGAACTATAAAAGGGTATTATTTACTGTGAGCACAGAGAACAAATACGGCTCTATTTGTAAGGGAAGATGAGAAGTTGACATCTATGTCATGTTTTTTCTTGGAATTAAAATACTCTTAGAAATGTTTTCATCCTCTTTTACTCTGTTATCAAACAAGTAAACCGATCACTCTTATATTCAACAGGGTGCCAGAGGACCTCCAGGACCAAAGGTAGGTAATAATCTGTCTAATTTTAACATGAATTCTTGAAATAATGCTGCATAAGAGGGTTGGGGATGAAAATAAGCATTTTGCAGTGGACTTGAACTTATCAGTGTATATCAGATGATGCCTGGAAAGGCTGACCTGGAACAGAGACTAGACAGAGCAAAAAATTGCAAGGCATTGACTGGGGGTGTAAATGTCTGAATGTGTCACTTCCTCAATATCACATCCACTGCCCATGCTCAAACCTGGAAATGAGGGTGGAGGGAGCCACAGGGGGCTGGAATCTGCTGTGCCATGAGAACGTGCATTTCTTGCATTTGGGAAGGTAAATGTGATCAGCACAAGCCAAGTATTTTAATTTTACAATTAATTTTTACAATTAATTTTGATTATCCAAATAATTTGCCTTATTTTCTGTTATGTCCCTAAATTTCTTTCTCTTCTGTTGATGTTGCTGTTGAAGGGTGAACCCGGTGTCCAAGGCAAAAAGGTAAAATGGTGATTTTTTTTTTTAATTACTAGTTTTAATTTTTTTTTTCCTTTGCTTTACTCTGTGCTTGGCTAGGGAAACAGTTGCCAGAAACTGGTGTAGAAGCCATGGTCGTGGCTGTCCACACCAGCCCTTCCCTGTGTCCCCTCCCACGCCATCCTGGAGCTGGGCATGGCTGTGCCTGCAGCCTGGCTTTCATTTCCAGAAGCAAGCCAGAAGCTGCAGCCACATCTGCCCAATAGAAAAAGAATAAAACAGCAAATGCCAAGCAAAGCAGTAGGTCTTGGGCTATTTCTCTGCAGTAATTCAATGATCCAAGAGGTGCCTGGAGGATATTCTCTGCCCAGGGGCCCTGGGATGGGTTTGAAATTCCTGGGATGGCCATCACCATGTAGCACTGCAGTCCCACAGGGAATGCCCACTTGAGGGCCAGGAATGCTGCTTGGGTGTGGCATTGAGGACTGGGAGAGATTCACATGTCCAAGTTCTCTACGTTTTCTCCCAGTGGTGCCATTGAGAAATGGATAAATCACTGCCTGTAAGTGAAATCAAAGCACTGACAGGGCCCAGGCTTTCCCTCTTACTGATTTGGCCCAAAACGGGGGTGGCCATGGGTGTTTTTCAAGTCAGAATTTGGCTTAAACATTTCATAAGTGGCTGGTAAAACTAATCTCTTCAGCACCCATGAAGTAGTGTTACTCCAGGAGAACAACAAAGCACAAGCAAAACCAGAAAACTTCCTCCTGGCAGAGGGTATTGGTGACTTGTGATGAAGTCCATGAGGATGGGTGGTAGCTTACAGGAGGTCTTTGGGACCCAAAAGTCCTTAAGGAATTTAATATTTAGTTTCTGTTGAAGGTGGGAGAAGGCCTTTGCCAGGGCCTTCTGTAAGCAAATTCTGGAAGATGTCCACCCACCTTCTCAGGAGCAGGCGAGGCAGAGGCAGGGCTGGGTGGGAGCAGGGGACCACACTGGAACATCCTATGCTCCTTGCTACAGCTCTCCCCTGGAGAAGCCTGCAAACCTCAGTGGGTTTCAGATCTGTGCAACACTCAGTGAGGTCAAATGATGTGTTGGAGCCTAGTAAGTGTGTACAAGGTCTGTGTATTTCACTTTTATATTTTATTCCATCAGGGTGATGATGGGATCCCTGGGGAGCCAGGACTTGTGGGCCCTAAGGTGAGTTCTGCTCTGTGTCCATCTAATGCATGTGTTGGGCAGCTTGTGCTGTCTGGGTTTTGGCACCGTATCACAGCTGGGGTAGGATGAGAAACACTTCTCCTTTGGTGTGGAAAAAGATAAGAAACTGTGAGGGTGGTGAGACACTGGCACAGGGTGCCCAGAGGAGCTGTGGCTGCCCCATCCTGGAAGTGTCCAAGGTCAGGCTGGACAGGGCTTGGAGCAACCTGGGAGAGTGGAAGGTATTCCTGCCATGGCAGGAGGTTGGTACTGGGTGATCTTCAAGACCCTTTCCAACACAAAACATTATGAATTTATTATTCTATGCTGTGGTTTTGTGGTTCATGGCTGAACACACCACCCACAGCCAAACTGCTGAATCTGAAAGCTTCATTTTTATCTCAAAAACTCCCCATTTGCACCTGGGCAAGGTGATGTTTTTTACTGCTGAAAGCAGAGCTCTGCTCCCTTGTGTATGTAAAATGAAGATAAATTAAGAAAATGATAACCTGAATGAATCTGTTCTCCATCCTCCCTGTATAGCATTTGTCTAAATGGCTTTGTTTTCAGGGAGAAAAAGGAAGCGTGGGTCCGAAGGGAGAGAACGGCACAGATGGCTTCCCAGGACTAAAGGTAAGGAAAAGCTGCATTGCTGAGGCAGAGGCTCCCAGCTGAGGAGGTGTTTTGGGCCTTTGCCTTCTAAAAGCCTCATAAAGTGCCAAAGCTGACACAAAAAGAGTGATATTAAGAGTGTTTTAACTTTTCCTGGTGATTTGATGAAAGCTGGGTTCAAGCAGAGATCAGTATAAGAGTTTGTAAGTCATCTACTTGCACATTTTCCACTGAATTGCCTTTTTTCCTCAAAAACGGTAGAATTGTGATCACATTTTTATCCCATGTTATTGATGGCTCTAGAATTGCTTCAGAGCCCCAAGCACTTGTGAGCTGTCCTGTCCTCCTGACCTCCAAAGCTGCTGAGAGATACAACTGGACAGTCTGGGTTTGTTAAGTGGTGGTGAAGAGACCTGGACAGCATCCATGGGCTGTTATTTACCCCCTCAGCTGCTTTGTAGTAGGATCTGGATACACTAATATTTTCTATATCAAAGAGTTGTGATTCCTTATTGGGCAAGAAAGTGTGTGTGAGCAAGAAAGTGGGCTCTGGTGAAGGTTAGTAAGCTTTTTCTAGAACCATAGAAGCAGTGCTGATTGAATTTAGGTTTTTTTCTATAAATTTTTACCATTTTTTACTTTTTGGAGAGCTTTAATTTGGTCAGCAAGGGGATTAACATGGGTGTGACAAATGGGACATCTTTTGAATCCTAAACAGAATTTCAGTTCGTTGCTGTAATAGTACTATGACTTTTTAAAACTCTCCAATTAAAAAAAAAAATGAATAGGAGGGGAGGGGGGGAAAAATAAAAAAAAAAAAAAAAGAGGAAGAAAAAAGGAACAATTTGACACAGAACTTTTCCTTAAACTCACCCTTAAAAATGGTTTAAACATCTCAGCTGAAACTTTCCACATGCAAAACTCAGCCTGAAGCAAAGGGAGCCATGTGGAACCAGAACAAAGAGATGGAGCTCAGCACACTCAGAGCAGGGAGAGAAGCTGGCGAGCTGCACAGCCCATACAGGCAGCTCAGCCTCAAGCTGGCCACTCCACTCCCTCTGCAATGACACTGTCTCTTACTTCTCTTGCTGTTGCACCAACATTGTTTTTTGCAAAATATATTTACTCTCCGGTCGAATCTATTTTCTGCTAGGAGAAGCAGTCCCTTGTTCGTGTCCTAATTTTTCTTAAACTAAAGCATATCTTTATGGGTGGGTACAGTATTTTTAGGATAAATATTTTATATTTTCCTTGGTGTCATTGAAAAAAAGTGTGATTTTTGATTTTCAGGGTGAACCTGGTGAGAAGGGAGGAATTGGCTCCATTGGACCCCGGGTATGGATGTTCAGGATTTCAGTTTGGAGCTGTGTATTTGTCTCATCCTTAGCTGTTCCCCACCACCTCTTTCTGCTTAGTATGTGGATGAATTGCTTCAGGATCAGTTCAGTGTCAGAAAATAGAGATGGTCCATATTTAAACAAATGATTGCACAGGCACTCAATGCTGACATGGGAAATCAGTCAAGTCCAATTTTCTTATCCTCATGACCATCCTGTGACCCCATTTTTTTACAAGAGGGAAGATGGGAATAAGGGTAATCAAGTGAGGATTTTTATGCTCTTCTCCATTATACAAATTGATGGCCTTTTGAGGTTTGACAGCTCCAGCTGTCAGACTAAGGACTGGTTAAATCCATGGTGTTCGTAAGGTGATAACCCCCAAATACTGTGTGTCAAGTCTTTGCTTTCACACCAGCCACCTCTCTGTGCTGTAACATTAAATAGGATTCATCCCTGGCTGCAGGGTCCCCCTGGGCTGAAAGGGGAGCAGGGAGACACCGTCGTGATTGACTACGACGGCCGAATCCTGGATGCGCTCAAGGTAAGCCCTGCTCCAAGGCTGGGTCCTGCAGTTCCTGGGAAAGGACTGAAACCTGCCAAGCTCTGCCACAGTGACATTGTGACGATGTTTCCACCCTTGTGCTACGTCACCTCCTGAGATTTCTGTCTTGGCACAGAGCTGGTTGGGAGGGAAGAAAGAGCTGATTGCACCTGGGGGCTGAGGATATTTAGGGTGTAGCAGCAAAAGTGATGGCAGAGCTCAATGGCAGCAGCTGGGATGTGGGAGGAAGGGGAACAACACCCGAGCCTAAACCTGCCCAACTGAACAGTGCCCTGACCTTTTCATCGGGATGAAATAAGATTAATAGAATAAATAGTTAATTACAGACATATTTGAGAACCATCCTAATTGTTTTATAACAGGCTGCAGGGATACACAAAGTGCTGGTAATTTCCGTTTGCCAGATGTCCGCGTGGCACGCAGCTTTGGGAGTGGAGTTTGTGGAGTGCAATGGTTGGAGAGGTTCCATCAAATGTCTGGAGGCTTCATCTGCTGGACCCAGACCCTGTCCCATGTTCTGCATGCAGGGGCATGTAACTGAACCTCACTAACTTTGCTGTTTTCCTGCTTATTCACTGTTTACAGTGTTTGTGCACTGACCTGTCTCATGGACAAGGCTCTGGAAAGGCTTCCAGTGTGACTAAGTGTAACAGCATTTGGGTGTGTAGCCATGGGGAAAGGTGCTCCAGGATATGATACTGTTTTAGTTTTCATCTGAGCAAGACCACAAATTTTGCTGCTTGAAATAATTTGCAACTTGGAAAATATTTTCATCTCAAGGTGGTTTGTGGTCTTTGCATCCAGCAGTGCCCAGGAAAAATAACTTCTTTAAGTGTGCAAGGTTTTTCTGCTGTTTGTGCTCACACAAATTCCTTTTTTCCTCCCTTCAATTGCACCTCCCTGCCTGGCTGACATTGTTTTCAGCAGGATGCTGCTTCCCAGGCTGGCTGGCTGGAGCAGGCAGGATGCAAAGAGACTATCAGATTTGGGGTCCCACTTCCAGCTAAAGGCATTTTGCCTCTTAACACGTCTTTGTAGCTGTACACCTGACTCGCTCCCATTGTGTTCTGTTTTGCATGAACATCCCCATGGCAGAGGAACCTCGGTCACTCTGTGTCAGCTGAGCTCATCTCAGCCTTTGGGCAATTCTGCTCTCTTGGGTGTCTCTGGCAGATCATGGCTGGGAACTGCTCGTCCCCACAGCATGAGGATAGCATGCCATGTTCATGTCAGTCATGATCAAGCCTGTTTTTTTTTCCTGTGTTTCAGGGTCCACCAGGCCCCCCAGGGCCACCGGGCCCCCAAGGCACTCCAGGTTCCAAGGTGAGCCTGACCTCTGCCAAGGAACACGGTCTGATGGTTTGACTCGATGAGTCTCCCAAGCCAAAATAAGGCAGTTGAAGCTGTCTGTGGAGGAGTTTGCGGCTGTGTGCACTATTTAGCCCTTTCTCTGGCTGAAAAAAGGTGTCTTTCACACAAAAGCCAAAATTTTGTTGACCTGTGTCTAGCCTTCAGCTTCTTCCAGAGGATGCTGTCCCAGAAATGAGTGCAGTCCCAGTTCCACACCTGACAGACGAAATCCCAGCTCCTCTGAAACTGCCTCATTTGTCTGTGGCAGGAGGCAGAAGTGGGAGAAGCAGTTGTGAGAGAGGCTGGCAGTCCCATGGCTGTGCTGAGCCACCCTCATTCCCACCCTCCCTGTGTGCTGTTTACTGTCCCAGCATGTGTCCCAGGACCTGCTGTCCTCCTGCTTTACAAGCAATAGTCTGTAACCTGCAGCCAGCTGTTTCTTAAGAAGAAGAATGTAATTTGTAGAAAAGTATCTCCTGAAACAATTGGATGAGACAGGATTTTGGTGCCTTTTGAGGTCTCTGTGCCAATATTCAGATCAGCTTGTGATGCTGGTGGCTCACTGACACCTCCTTGGTCCTAAGCCTGGCAGTGGCAAACCCACAACCACAACAGTTGTGTGTGAATAACTCGTTTCCTTGCACAATGCTTTCCCGAGATAAATTTTTAATTTAATTTACCATGGGCTCTCCTTTCTTTGTCTCCCTTCAGGGAGAGCTGGGCTTGCCAGGTCCACCTGGAATGGATGGTGAAAAGGTGAGTGAGGCACAGCTGTATTGAGCGAGGCCTTGCCAGGAGCCAAATGAAAAGAAAGGAAGTTTGCTGTGTGTCTGTGAAAAACAAATCCAGCCTTCCAGGAGCGAGCTCTGCAGTGCAGTGGAGTATCAGGGAGCAGCTGTGTCTCCTGATGGCCCTTTGCCTGCAGCTCCTGCTCTGCTCTGGGTGTGCTGATGCTGCTCGTGGCCGTGTCTGCCGAGCTAAAGGGGCTCCTTTCACAAGCAGTTCATCAGATGCCGTCTCAAAGCTTTTTGTAAACCTTCCCAACCCCAAATGGCTGCAATCCCTCCTGCAGCCCAAGCCAAATTCTGCTGCACCCTCAAAATTGGCATCTGTGAGGTTGAATGTTAAAACGTGTTCTCATGAGCTTATGATGTGGAAGAAAACAGCAGAAAGGCAGAAGTAGCTGTTGTGGGGGGTTATTTTAAGAGTTTTCTCCTAAACATGCTGTTTTCTCTCAACTTGCAGGGTCCCAAAGGAGCAAAGGGTGACCAGGGCAGCATGGGGATCATGGGGCAGAAAGGAGAGACAGGAGAAATGGGTTCAGCAGGTCCCCCGGTACGTCCCTTTGTCTGCCCCTGTCCCTCTGCTCTTGGTTCTTTAGTGCACCAATTTCTGCAAATGCTCAGAATGGGGCTGGGTTGGCTGATTTAAGCCATGACCTCTCCACACCCCCTTACTGTGGAGCTGGTGGATGTGGGAGCTTTGAATTTCCATTTCTAATCAGCTTATTCAGAATGTGTCAAGGAGGAGAAAATATTTCTTCAAAGTCCCCTGGAGATGACCATGAGCTTTGCTTGAGCCAAGGCTGGTGTTTAGACGGAGACAAACCTATTTTTCTCTCATTTTTGCTTTCCTGGAAGATGCACCACATCAGTGTCACATTTTTATCTTTCAGGGAGCAGAAGGACCGAAAGGAGACAAAGGAGAAAAAGGAGACACTGGGTCACCATGTCTACAGAATAATCATGTAAGATCTTGGCAACATAAAGTCTCTTTCATGATACAGGATCAGGCAAAGTTGGGGGGTGCAGGATAGACACACCAGTCCCATATCCATCAGCAAAACCCAACTGCTTTCTCAAGTGTCTAAATGAAGTTTGCTCATTAGGGAAGAGCAGTTCACACATTTAGCACCACAAAGTTACTTTAGATTTTTTATTGGTGGTTGAGATATTGGATGCTGCTGTTGTAATTAATTGGGCATTAAATCATGATTCTGGGCTTTGTGAGATTTCCTCTCCTGAACCATCTTCTCTCTTGCCCAGCCTTGTTAATGTGCTGTTTCATTCCCTTCTGCAGATCATACCTGAGCCTGGACCCCCTGGATTACCTGGCCCTATGGTAGGACTCTGGAAGGGATCCTGCAGATTTGTTATTGTATGTGATTAGATAAGGACAAGGGTGGTTTGTTCTGTTTAATCATTGTGGGCTGTTTTGAATTTGGGAAAAATTCAGGGAAGCGCTACAGTCTGATCTGTCTTTGCAGAAATAAAAGCACCTGGTTTAGGAGAGTACATCAGAGTTTTTGGATCATTCTGCAAAAATCCAAGTTGTTCCTTGGGAGAAAAGATAAAATCTTGTGGAATGGAAAATCCGTTCCCCACCATGACAGCATGTATATTCCCTTAAATTCACCCAAGTCATTACATTTTCTGCCACCAGCTGCACTGGGAGAGGATGCAGGTGGTGATGAACCCACAGGGCATTTTTGATGGAGATATTGAAGGAGTTTGGTGCCTACAGTGCTCCAAAAGGAGCTGTCAAGGACATTGGGAAGGCTGGGATGCCTCTGCTGGGTCCAAGATTCACCCTGAGAGACTTCAAAAGCAGGTGGCATTTCAGGCGGCATTCACAGCCTGGGAGGTATCTCAGCCCTGCCCAGGTGGAGAGGGCTGTGGTGGCACAGTGCCACCCCTAGAGCTTCCTGTCTCTTTCTTCAGCAAAGTTTTTGGGGGCTTTCACTCCCCAAAGCTTGTCTTGCATAGCTTTATTGTCCTGTGTTACACAAAATGCTCCTTTTCACTTCCCCTGCCCTCTGATTTCACATTGGAGAACAAAATAAACTGCCACCTGTCTTGAAAAGAAGTATTTGACCATTGTCAGCCCATAATTTGAGCAAGAAATGGTTTAGGAAGGGAAGTTCAGGGTATGTTTTTAAATTCTGGTTTTTTTTCAAATGCACCACTGTCTTTCCCACAGGGTCCTCCAGGAATCCAGGGGCCTAAAGTAAGTCAATAAATTAAATGTCACCCAGTTTCCCAGCTGCCAGTGCATTATTTACTGGCTCACAAAGGCCTGTCAGCTCTGGAGACTGAGTTTTTTGTCACTGTTGTCACAACGCATCCCTTGGTTGCACTGTTCAGCAGTTGGCATTTTGGAAAACAAGCCATTTTTCCTTCCAAGCATTTACAATCCAAACCCCTCCTCCAGCACAGAGTCCTGAGGGCTGGTGAGAGTCAGGGTTTCCAAACCAAAAGGCTTAAAACCTGTATTTTCAGCTATTTTCTTATATGATGTGGTCAAGAGGAAAACATAACAGTAGTGCAGGTATAAGCACCCCAGAAAAGGGGTAGGAGGTGATGGGTGCATGAGGGGCTGCCCTGGACAGAGCTGCCAGGTCTCCTTGGCTGATCCATTTCATTTCTGCAGGGTTTGGATGGTGCAAAGGGAGAAAAAGGTGACAATGGTGAAAAGGGGGACCAAGGTGACACCGGACCTGCTGTGAGTTGTTTTCCCAAATTTCATTTCTGGCTGTTGACAGAACCCTGTCTCACAGGAAACAATCCCAATGCTTTGTTTCTTTTTAATTTAAGGGTCTCCCGGGTGCTCCAGGGCTCATTGGTTTACCTGGTACCAAAGGAGAAAAGGTAATCATGAGTGTGGGAGAGGAGCAGGGACATTGGGGTGCAATCCTAAAATAGGGGCTGTAAAATCCTGCTGTGGGGAATCTGCAGGGCTGGAACTGCAGAGCTGGACCAGGTCCTGGCAAAGGAGCAGCCTCCAATCCCAGGGGCTCCTGCATGAGCCCATGCTCCCACTACCGTGTTAAACCAACTGGATCTAAGTTTGTCTGCAACACCAAACTCAACACAGCACATCTTAATTTTTATTTTTACATCTGCAGGGAAAGCCGGGGGAGCCAGGATTGGATGTGAGTATGGAAACCATTAATTATTCATGGTAGAAACACAAGTAACACACACATATTTTGAAATTGTTAGGAAAATACATAGCTAACACTGTGTAGACTGTTCCTGCTTAAACACAATGCCCATGGAATGATGGCTGTAGGAAAGGGCTGAATTCAGGCCCATTGCTGGGCTACTTCCACTGCACAGTGGAACTGCTCACCAAAAGGTGCTGCCAGGGCTTCCCTTTCCAATGGAGAATATTTGTATTGGATTCAGTGACATGGAAATTTCTAATAACTGTAATGTTACTGGGGTATGGTGAAGCACTTGTTTTTCCAAGAAATTGCTGACATAACAAGTCAACAGGAAGAAAATATCATTCTTCACCACAGCAGCACAGGCTGATGGCTCATGTTGAACCGAGCCATTCACACACTAAACTTGCAAAATTTTTTTTTTCCTTTTTCCCACCTAAAAATTGTGGTGACAGGGTTTCCCTGGTCTCAGAGGAGAGAAAGGAGAGAGAAGTGAAAGAGGGGAGAAGGTAAGTGGGTTATGGCTGTATTGATGCTCGTGGGGCAGGACAGGCTGGTCTTTTTGGCAGGCAGTACTGCTTGCCCTGGGAGCCACTGCTGAAAGGCCTTCTGTGCAGCCCAAGGATTTGCACATTCCCAGCATAGGGCAGGACAGGCAGTTAATTTCTACCCACTTGGAAGGGTTTTTGCAAGCCTGCCCCCACCCCAGCCCAACCACTGTGGGAAATGGAGCAGCCTGACAGCTCCAGGTTGCAAAGAATAGCTGGTTTTGGTTTATAGACCTTGAAAATGGATCCAAGTCAAAGGTTTTGTTACAGGGACCTTTAAACAAAAGGATACCCAGGTGGACCCAGGAGCCAATCTGAGCACACGGCAATAGCTGGAAGCTGCTCCTCCCACTTGCTGTCGGATACCAACCTGGGTTCTAGCAGAAACTGCTCATTTAGTCAATCTGTGATAAAACTAACTATTACAATATTCCCACCCAGCTTTAACTGAAGATTTTCACAGTGATTTCACTGCTCAGCTGAGGTCACACTAGTGCAAGTGCCCTTACTCTGGGTGAGGACTGGGATTCTGCAAGTGCTGTGAGACATGAAGCAAAGGTGTTTTTTCCCCTTGCTCCTGATATCTTCCTGTTGTGCTGACAGGGTGAACGAGGAATACCGGGAAGAAAAGGGGCCAAAGGACAGAAGGGGGAACCAGGCCCTCCCGGACTGGATCAGCCTTGTCCCGTGGTACGTCTTTCATTTCACTCATCCTAAGCACGGGCTGCCAGGGCTGACAAGGAGACACAGCTTTGCAGCCAGGGAAGAGCAGGGAGGATTTGGGAGTTCTCTCTTTTGCAGTAAATCAGAGCAGATGGTTATTGTTTTCTCACTTTTCGTAATGGTTTATCTGCACTGCTGGAAGTTCACTGTTTGCTGTAAGGGCTCCTCACTGGCCAGATGGGAAGAAGCCACAGCAGTAAAAATAAAGCATCTTTGTGTAAAGACCTTCTTATTGTAGTCAGGAACAATGGACCTCAGCAGAGCTCTTCAGGAGAGTGTGAAGCTGCCGGCCTGGCCTCTGAGCATGTTTGAAATCGGGGAGTAACTGGGTGCAGGGGATGGGAGGTGATTTGAAAACAAGGCCAGCTCCATCCCTTCATCCCTGCAAACCGAGCGAGGCATGAGCCTGGGGAAGCATGCTGGGGTTGATAGCATCACAGTTCTGCCAAGCATAAGTGATACATGAGCTGGAGCTCCTCAAGCTGCCAAGAAGTGCCTCTGGGAGAAGAGACCTCCCCTGGTTTCTCTGCCTGTGGCTCAGAGCTGTCCCTTCCCAGACACACCCCGGGCCACCATCGCGCTGCACATACCCCAGTGGGCTTTCCAGGAAACCTCCTAGGTGTTTGAGCCTGGGGAAGCTGGATCTCCCAAGTCCACTTCCAGAACCTCTAATTTATTAAAGCCCACAAAAAAAAACAAAAAAAAACCTTTGAGTTGTTTATAGGAAGTTATTTGACGTGGTAAAATTTACCTCCTTTTCACTACTGTTCTTCATACAATGACTAAAACTAGAGAGATTCGTTCCTTGAAATACTTTGAAGCTGGGGGATGCGAAGTATCAAATATTGAACTGAAACTGCTTAAATGTAACTGTTTAGAACTTAGTTCAGAGGTACCTAATTAAGAGTGCCAGCTGCTTGCTCCATGACAATTCAAAAACTCATTTCTTCTCTGAACGTGTGACTTTTTCTTGCTCTCTGAGCACAGCTATGGCAGCCAAGGCTGTTGTGTAGTTCCATTACACCAGCAATAAGCTCGTTTAGTCAATATGCTTTATTTTGCCTGGAGATTGAATGTAAACTGCAATTAATTTTTACTCTCCTGACATGTCAGGTGATTTACCCTTTATCTCTTTAACTGCACTTTTACAAATGTGAATCTCTGGTTTGTGTACAGAGCTTTCCCAGATGACAGACTCTGCATGTCATGTGAATTACCTACCATAAAACCACTCTGCTGACTTGCTGTGTCATCAGAAATGGAGCTGTGAAGCTCTAGACCCATCCTCCTCCCCCTGTGCTGAAACATGGGTGTCTGTCTGTGTAACTCCTGTGTTTATCATTCTCAACAAGCAGTTATTTTTCCAAACAGGGAGATCATAGCATCGCAGGCAGCAAAAGGGACCCAGGTTTGCCAGGCCTGGATAGGGTGAGCCTGCTCTGCCCTTTGGTACAAGATCTGCTCTTTCTTGCATGGCTTGTGTGTGTTCCTGCTGTGGCCAAACCTGTCCCAAGGAGCAAACCCCTCCAGGGAGAGGAAGGACACAAAGCAGCAGAGCTGGAACAGGATGTTTCACTCTGGCATTTGGGGAAGGATGCCACTGTGTTGTGCTTTCTTCTTCCCAGTTAAAATGACTTTAGATAAGGAGTATAAATCATGGGAGATCACGCAGGAGATGGCAGTCCCTTTATGGTAACAGATGCTCAGAATTAGTTGTGGTTTCTCTCAGTACCTATGGCCCAGTTTGGTTCCCCTCGTGGCTGTGCTGCTGCAGCCCTGTGAGTCCCATTCCCAGCTGGGATTTGAAAAGCTTTCCTCAAATGAACAGCCAGTCCTGCAGAGCAGGGCCATGGCACTCTGGGCTTCAGGAGGGTTTTGCTGTGTCAGCACAGAGCTCTGCCCAGAGCTCAGGTTGAGTCCACTGGTTTTGCAGGAAGGTTTGTGCTCTGCTCCCTGAAAGGGCTCTGCACCACTAGCTAAGAAAGGTCATTGTTTTATTTTCTTTTTTTTTAACCATAGAAAATGCTGCGTGTTAGATGATTTGCAGTTGTCCTCAGAGAAACAAAAGGGCAGTAAGCTGTTTCTCTTTCAAAAAGTTAAATTACTTTCAGATGTGTCCAAGAAACCAATTCCTAACAGCAGGCCTGCTCTAACTTCGTATTTACTCCCCAGAGATGTTCTATTTCCCAAGCATGTCCCATCTTAACTATACAGAAAACACAGGATCTATCTCTGCTGAAGGCATTGTAAACTGCAGTAGGTGACTCCTCCAATTAATTACAACATGACCGGTCAGTAAAGCACTTGTGCATCTTCCTGGTTAGCTGCAGACTGGTTGAAATGTTGACTTTGTTCTGCAGCCCAGGGTGCAGTGGAGGCTTGCTGGGCTTTCAGTCTAGGAGCATCAGCATGAGCCCCACACACAGCCATGAAGAGACAATTTGGAGTCACTCAAGTCAAACATGGTGGAAAGGTGTGGAGTTTTATGATGACCAAAATAAGTATTCTGAGTGCACAAGAAGGAGAAATAGTCCAGGGCAAAAATCAACCCCCTGACCATCAGTGTTAGGGTGCAGTTTAACAGCAGGTCAGGATGTTTTCGGTCAAACAACCACTCTGCACCTTGTCCCCCATACCCATCATCCCCAGACAACTCTGGCAAATGTACACGTTTTACCTTTTTTTTTTTTTTTAATAGTTATGGACCAAGATATTGACTGTGTCTGCAGAAAAAAAATGTGTGTTTTTTTAACTAAGGTTACAGGAAAGCATGACTTCTTACACTATGAGTAGCTGGACAGGCTTACCTTACTTCACTGCATCTGTTTTATTGGGCATAGGCTATTTTACATATAAAATCAATACAGAATACAAAAAATGTGATGACTGACATTTACAGTAAAAAATGTATAATTGTATTTTGACCTGTATTTGCACTAGCAGTTCTCTCTGCTGCGTCCACATCTTCCCATCCCTAGTGAGTCTGGAGGTGGCTCTGAGGGAAGGGTCAGTGCCTGTGTGCTCTCTGTGGCTCTACATGCAGAAATTAATGTAATCGGAGATCCAAGAGCCTTAAAAAATCCAGCATCAGGAAAGGCAGCTGAAGTAATTTCTTCTGAAGTGTCTCGAGAGAGCTGGTCATACATAGCTCATTCCTCTTCCAAGGGGCTCCTTCCTTTCCAGTGTTCTCCTCCTGGTCACTGAGAGCTCTTCTGGCTTTCTGATTTTTGTACGTTTCTTGTATCTCCAGCGGAACAAGACAAATATTTTCACTCCCTTTGCATAGTCCACAACTTATCCTATTCTCAGTTCAGCAACTCAAGATTTCTTAAAGAAACTAAGTACTGCAGGATCAAATTTAACACAATTAAGATACTATATAGGAAAAAAATACGTATATCACCTCCCCCGAACAGAAGAGCACATTTTAACAAAAAATACATTCCCACATCATGCTTTCCATATATATGTCTGACTGCAAAAAACACTACCTTATAAAGCAGATTATGAAGTTAATGAACTGTGATTTCAAATCTTTGTATTTGTACACGTTTTCTTTGTTTAAAGGAAAAAAAGTGTAGATTTCCAATTTTATATTTTTTACCCTGAGGTGTATTTAATTTTGTGTTGTGCATGACATATGGATTACACTGTCTGCATATTCATTTTTGTGCATATACAGTAAATGGGTTTTGCATGGTAATTAACAGAGCTGCTAAGCCTTTCATTGTTGTGACAAATGAGCTTCAGGTTTTTGGGTCTGACACCTAAGTCACTGTCAGGAAAGCTGAATTTGTAAATTCAATTTTACAGGGACCAGACGGACTGCCAGTAGCAGGATGTTGGCATAAGGTACAGTAACATTAATAATTGTATATCCTTGAACAGGTCCTGAGTAATTTTGCTCCCTGCACAGTGATTGTTGGCAGTGCTGCACATGCTTTAAGGAACAGCTCACAGGCCTGGCAGACATGACATTATGCCTTGGGAGAGCAGGATTCCAGCAGCTTCAGGTCTTGTTCCCCCCAGCTCTAGACTGGTGCTGGGAACACCAAAAATTTGCTAAGCATGAAAAATCATTGTTAACACTGCTAGTAGAATGCCTTTTTACAGGCTTGCTTGGGCTTTTATTATGGCCAAGGAAGCTTAGGAACCACCCATGGAAAGGCTGCACCACGGGCTCATGTCACTTACTCAGTCTATACCCTCCCAGCTAAGCTAACAGTGGGTTGTCTGTTGAAGAGTTCCAAACATTTCTTTTCTAACAAAGACTCTTCTGCCATTGTAATTATAACTCACAACCACTGCACTGCTTCAGTGCTGAGATCAGCACCCTGGGTGCAGGTGATCAGGTAGTTTGTAGCATCTCATGCGCCCAGAGCAGCCAGGGGTTGGAAGTGCTACTGGCAGCCTGGCAGAATGAGGAGACGTGTCCTCCTGTAAGATAAGGATTTGATCCAGACTTGTAGGAGAATCCTCATTCTCCAACAAGACTATGACACTGAAGCTGAGTGGAATTACAAACCCAGCTGTAAACATGTGGTATGTGGACACAGCTGGAGTTAACAGCATGTCACTAACTGGTTGCAAACCCTCAGAATGTGAGCATACCCTTGCTATATCAAAGGCTTTAATTCTGTGTAATTTTTTTGGATGTACCATTAATATTAAAAGAAATCTGAATGCCAATCCTTATAGTATTAACAATAAGATTTGAAAGTGTAATGAATGGAGCATTTTTCTGATTAAAATGTTTGTGTGTTCTTTTTCAGTGATCTCTAAGCATGAAGCACAATATGTAAATAATGTGATATATTTTGATCTTTTAAATTTTTGTATAAAAAAAGGAAAAAAAAAACTTTTGACAGTAATATATTGACCTTTTTTTATACTGGATTCTGACATTTATGGACTTGGAAAATAATTTAAAGCTCCCAAACCCATACCATTGCATGGTAACACCAGGATTTGCTAAAGGTACCAATGACAGTAGCTGGGGATGAACAATGTTCCCTGCTCATGCTGCAGTGTGAACTAACAGTACTGAGCCAGCCTCGTGTGCCTTACTGCATGAAGGAGGGCAAATCCCTGTCCTGATTTGGCTCTTACCTTCATATTTGCATTGTATACACACATTAAAAGGGTGAAAAAAACTGGCTGAAAACAAAGAAAAGAAGGATGCAGCCCTAAAAATGAAAGAAGCTGCTGTCTATTGTCTGGTCAAACAGAAGGATTTGCAGCCTGCACAGGAAACAAAGCCAAGCTCCATCCATTGCTACCTGCTGTGGGTGTGATGGAAACAGCAACTCTGGGGCTAAACAGAACAACCTTGACTGCCTGTGGTTATTTCCTCTACAATCAAGAGAAACTTTTTTCCTCAAGAGGAAGCACCTCTGGGTCCTGTTCTGGAGTCTGTGCCTGAAGATGCGCGAGCACTTTGTTACTGTGGAACACAAATTCCCCAGGAAGCCTCTGCTGCAGAATTCCAAAACAGAAAAAACTGTTTTGGCAATACTTTCAGTGCAGGGAGTTGCAGGACAGGGAAGGCTCTGCTTAAGCCCCTTCTTAAACAACAGAGCACATAATGTTGCTCTTGGGGTTCCCAGAAATTGGGAGTTTGGAGTATTTAATTGTCTAGGTTTGTGGGGTTCGTTTGCTTTTTATTTCTTCTTGGTTTACATAGTTTTAACTGTAAACTAACTCTGCACTCTCCTCTTGTCTTATTTCTCTTCACCTTTTCAGTCTCTTTTGGTAAATTATTTCTTCTCATGCACATCCCATGCAGAGCAGGGTAATGAATAACATCTTTATTATTTTGATATCTGCATATACCACTGTGGAATCAATTAAAATTGCAAACTATTCCACAGTTCAACATTTTTTAAGATGTTGAAAAAACAGCAATTGTGCAGCAGAGAGCCATAAAAAAATATTTCAAAGAGGAAGATGGCTTACAGCCGAGTCTGTTCAGCTTACAATGAAGATCAAGAAGCAACCAGATTCCTTTACAGGGAGGAGATACTTTGTATTAACAAATTTTTAAACTGAATTGAGAAAGGTACAAATACTCATCCAATGGGTAGAAGTTGAAGCCATACAAACTCACAAAAGTAAGCTGTGGATTCTTATTTGTAAAACTGGCTAATCCTAACCATATCAGTGATATAATTGCCATCACCTTTATGCCCTTTTGATTTAACAGATTATGTCTGGAGGGAATACTTTGCTCAAACCAAGTTGCTGGGTTCTGCGTAGGAGCTTTAGGTGAAATTAGGAGCCTGAAGCATGGTATTATGGTTCTTTGTGGCCTTGATCTTAGAGAATACAAAAGGGAGGCAGTTTTGGTGCACTGAGTAGATCCAAAACTTCTGTTAAGATTCTTGCTTCATTGCCACTCTTACTGCAGCTACTGCCAGAGAGGGCTTGAGAGAGGGATGTCACAGTCCAGGTGCAACCTGTCCTGTACAAGCTGACCTAGTGCAGGTGGTCCTGCTCCAATATTCTGAAGAACAGTGGGAATGTGCTTTGTACTCCACACAGGTAGGGTGATGTCTGGTGTCTGTGTGTTCTCATCTGTGACCAGGCTCTGGGTGTCCCTGGAGTCAGGGGGAGCCTGTGCTCTGCACTGGTCAATGCTGAAATGGCCACCAAGTTCAGGAGGGGTGACACAGCCTGAGGGCTGATGGCAGTGGATTTGTTACCTGTTGTTGGCTGCTCAAGGGGTACACCTACACATCACTGGCTTTGTGGCTGTACGTGGCATCTCTACCAGTTACCATTTCCTTGGTCACCATACAGATTAAGTCCATGTCAAATTCAGATCAACTAACAAATCAAGAAACAACAATTATGTAACTCAAAACAGCAATGAAAATGCATTTTATTTACTTCCATTTCATGTTCTCAGCTATCACTTTTGGTGTAGGGGTTTTTAAAGGCGTAAGGAGCAGCTAACAAGCTTCCACTGGTCTTTAGTGCTTTTGAAAAACCCCTTTAATATCCCAAATTAAAGCTAAAAAATCTTCTGTGAAAGGTTGAAGGCAAATCTCTCATTGATGTCACCAGGAAGATCTGTAATTGTTCCCTTAATGTACAGTTGCTCTTCCCATCTCCCCCAGTCATCTCCAAACTAAAAGCAGTTCACTATTCCAAACCATGCTGTGGGCTTCTACACTCAAATTCCTGCACATGTTGTGTTCATGGAACTTCTTTCAATATCAATGAGAGTTCAGTCCCCAGAATGACTGCAGAAAGCACAAGAATCTGGAAGTGTCCACAAACAATCTACAATGCAGATAGAAAAGTCTTGTTTTACATACGCTGGCAAAAACTAAACAGCTTTCTATCTAGCTCCTACTTAAAGAAGTTTGATATCACTGAAGCTACAAGACAAGCTAACCTCCAAAGCTTATGAAATTATATTAAAATTTATATTTTCTCTGAGGAAATACCCCGAAGTCCTATTATCTTCAGGTAAACAAGTCAGTATTCCGTCTTCAACTTGTGGAATATCCAGTGCTTGTAGGCATCAACTGTGACCACTGCCAGGCCTGCAAAACATTGATACAGAATACCAGAATAGTGCTTTACCGCTCTGCAAGGCCACCATCCCCCTCCCAGCACAGAGCCTCTGCTGCCACAGCACCCAAGACATTTGTTTGTAATGGAGGAAGGCTGGAATTACCATTCTAGCACAGGAGTGCAGCTGTATCCACACCCACAGTGCTACAGCTCAGCTACCAAACCTCTTTGTGATCCTCTCTGGAAATTCCCAGGCAAAGGCCCTTGGTTCTGCATGTACAAAATCATCTATGCACATGCAGCCAGTCAGGAATGTTTCAGGACACTGGCCTCACTGCTCACGTGCAGTGGCTTTTCTGGACTCCTGCTGCTGCCACTCCCATGCTGGCAGGTATGGATCCTGCTGCACACTGTCACTACTTTGGCTATGAGGAACTAACCAGTAGGTCTCCAAGGCCTGGGGGTGGTACATCCACTCTACCAACCCCTCGTCATCAAAGGAGCAGAGACCTGTGGAGAGCAGAGCTCCGAGGAGCAGAGCAGGGTATGGATCCCCTGGCACCTGTCACTGGCACCTGAAGTCCTGCCTGGTCCTCAGCTGAGATTGGTGCATCTGGCCTTTAGATTCTGAACAGTGTACCTGGTTCCCTGCCCACGGCACACCGTTGGACCTAGATGATCTTTAAAGACTGTTCCAAGCCTAGCCATTCTGTGATTATCAATCATATTATTCAGATCAACAGACGTTATTAGAGAAACTGTTGGGTTTTGTACTGATTACAAAAAGTCTAAAGAGGAAATCTGTTTAGACTTCTATGTGCCTAACATACAAACATATTTAGAAGAGTAGTTGTTAAATACAGAGCAGTTATGATCTTACTGCAGTGAGTTAAAAAGATATGCTTTGCTCTGCAAATTCATGCCAGATCAATTGATTATTTTCTCCTTCCATATGAAAATGTTTATGTGGGTCTTTCTGAATACTTTGATTTTGCAAACAGCTCACAAAGACAAATTTTACTTCTAGGTAGTACTGGCAGTCTTGCTCAAAACTCAGTCATGAGCTCAGCCTTTCACAAAGCTTAGGGCGTTTTCCCCCCAGGAAATCTCTCTTCTGTTTTCCCCTCTGGTTTCAAAGAAGCTGACACTGCTTTACAGCAATTCCAAAAAGCAGCTGAATGTTACCACTATATGTCAGTAGCAATGAAGATGATGGACAGGCTGCTAATGCTTATGAAATGTGGGTCAGTCTGCGACTGAGCCACTGATTTTTCTTCATCACTATAATATTTGGTGTAACTTCATGGATTCATCAATAGACATTCTGGGTAACACACTGAAGTTACTGATATTGGGGGAACCTGAAACTCAGACAAATATATTTTGTTTTTTAGTTGACAAAACAAAATTCCTTCCTCTAATTTAACTCCTGTGAAAGCTTGGTGCTTTCCATGAGGTTAAACCAACCATGCCTGCTGCTGCCCAAGAGCAGAGGACACACAGCTTGCTTTAAGGTTTGTTCTATTTCAAACTGTAGCTAATGACCATCTTTCCAGTCACCACTAACATCCTGTCTCAACACACTGGGCCCAATCAGTTTTGGAAGCAAAGTTCCCAAACTGAATCATAAGGGCACAAGAACTCACGTGATACCCTTAAAACGTTTTTCAGCCACAAAGCTCTGCAGGCAGGGCTGCCTTGCCATGAGACACAGCAAGTGCATTCCATGACTGAGGCTGCAGCTGCTGCTGGCTGTGGTTGTTTCAGTGCTTGTGCCCCAGGAGTGGTGATGCTGCACCCAACTGTGAGTATGGAGAGCACTCCCTAAAGCTTCTGGGGAGGATGGATTTAGGGAAGAAGGGAAAAAGGCAAAAAAATCCCATGTGTGTAACTTCACAGTTTGACAGCTTGAGAGGAACCTTGCCAGAGCATGAGCCTGATAATTTGGCCTGTTGTGATGGGGACAAATGAGATTAGAGTTTTGCAGCTCAGTCACAGCTTGGCCAGTGAGTTCAGGAATATTTCTTTGGATTACAAAACAGGCAGCAGAGAAATCCTAATCTGATGCCAAACTGAAACTGTTCCCAAGTGTAAATTCATCAATATTTTAGTTTAAAAACACCAGAATCAAGATACTGCCACAAGATATTGCTTTCTTTTATTCCCATGGGGAGTTGCCTCTCCTGTACGCACTCTTTCTGACACTTCCTGTATATATAATGGTGACGAATTTATTTCTGTATGGATTTTTCTCCTGTGTATTTAAAAATAAGAATGTTTATTTTAATGGTAAGCGACTTTCTGATGTGTTTTCTTTTTAGGAAACTGATAGATAAAATATTTAGATGAGCTTTTGTCTTCTGTAATTTCACAAATTCAGCATTTGAAATCCTTAAGCCATCCAGCAAAATGTGGGAGGTTTCAGCAGTTTAAGACAACCCATGCAATGATGCAAAGTAATCCATGGAAAATGACACCTGTGGTTTTAAGATTGTTATAGTAACCACTACCCTCGGTAAAGTTTTGGTTTTGCACTCAGCCAAATATAGCAGGTCTTGGGCAAGAATGCAAGAACTCACACGTTGTAATGCACAGCTTATTAAAATAAGTAAGAAACATTAATTGAACTATGAAGATTGCAGAAAGTTTCCAGCTTTATCATAATGGTAAATAACTCCCTGGCCTGTCAATGTAATACGTGCATTATGAACGTGTTCCCTGGTCAGTGAATGCTGGTTCAATGCTGCCCTCTATAGGAGACTTTTGGGGTTTTTTTTAATAGAAGCAAATTTTATGCAAATTTTATGCTGTGACAGTGTCTCCTTAATTTACAGCACACATGACTTTTGTGTATAACTAATGTTTGAATAGATATTTGTAAAACCAGGAGTGCATGGATAGAAACTTTAAATTTTTTCCAAATCTGGTATTTCTTTCTTAGGAAATACCATTGTATTCTCACGTTTTTTCAGTTTCACTGTTTCCCAGATAATTTACAGTGTTACTCAAATAAAATCTACCTATAGTAGGTGTCCTGACACATTTGTATTTTTAAAATTTTGAGCATGGAATGTCTGAATTATTTCCTTTGTAGGCAATAGATTTCTCTCTAAGATATGCAAAATATTAGTAACTACAAATGATTAAGATATAAAAGTTTAAATGTCCCCAAACCACTCATCCCGGACAACTAGTGCAGGTATGTGGCTGAATTCAGATCAACGAGTTTGGTTCCAATGTGATCTAGCAGAGGAAGGAGTACCCTCAGCAGTGTCCGGGGTGGAAAGAACCTCAGTATTGCTTTGTTTAATTTGAAACTGCTGGTTTTTACCTGTTCAGGACAGGCTGACATGCTGAGCAGCACAGCCAGCCTTGCAGAGGCTTAAGCAGAAGATTTTCAAGTGAGAAGTTAGATATATGGATAATTTCAAAGGCCTGTGACACTCTTAACTTGCCAAGGCAATCACTGTGGCACACACTGAACCTGGCAACTTTGCAGGACAGTGTTTATGTAAGCAGTATTTCTTGACTCTTTTGCAATAGTGCTCAATTTTTTTATTTTTTTTTTTTTTTTTTACAAAAAGCAGGAGGCAGAGAAACATCTGGTCACTCCAGTTAGTCCAGTCTCAGTGTCATTTATTGGAGTCACCTGCCTTTTAACCGTGTCCCTGGCACTGCACTGGACCTGGCCATAATTAGTGCAGTTAGAAATACTCCAGAGCTCCACTTGGGGCAATCTGTTGCAGACTGAAGCAAACCAGTGAGTAAAAAATTCTATTTCCTAAACTTTATTTTCCCTGGTGATCATTTATATTTGTAAGCTAGAAATTACTTTTAGTACTTTCACATCCCCAGGTGAATTACTGCAACTGTGCCATGTGCTTGTGTCCCATTAGATGGCACAACACAAGGGATGTGTGACTGTTGAGTAATGGGCAGCTAAAGTAAATGCTGAAAATCTGTCACTTAGATATGAATGGAGGAAGGACTTAATAGATTATATTATTGTATACTACTATAGAGAGCCTGGGGGAAACCACAGCAAGGCTGGGAAAAAAGAGTTTTCCATGCATAAGAAGTTGAATTATTGACAAGAGAGTTGAGTAAGAAATTCATTAGTAACATTTGTGGTTTTCCTATGTCTTAGGACAAACAATTAGTTCCTGTTTTGTTAAGTTCTGCTAGAAGTTGCCTTAAGTGTGGTTTCATGGAACAGTCAGCTCACTTCTGTGTCAGCTCATTTGTGTGGTTTCTTACATAACTTAGATATTAATGAACAGAAACTTAAAACAGAGGTGACCCAAGCATCTGTAAATGACACTGATCCCTGATCTGCTGCTTTTTATCATACTGTTAAAAACTGTATTTGAAAAGTTCATTTTAGAGGAATTTATTAAGTGTAGGTGAGTGCTTATCAAACTTGTATTTCTGCAATTACATTAAAAAATTAGAATCTGGTTTTGCAAAGCAAAGGCACCCATGATACTCACTAACCTTGTGTGTTTAGGAGGAAAGGTCATAAGCTGCCATCGGTGCAAATGAGAGCTGAAGCCTGTTGTGTTTCCTGGTTTGTTTCATAGAGTTTTATAAACAATTTCGTAACAGCTTTTTGTGTTTCAATTTAGGGTTTTTTTCCTCCTATCTTAAAAACAATCAAAAATACTGAATATGAAGAAAGTTCAGCACAAATACCGCAGTCAAAACTGATAGCCCCCTGCTTTGTTGCATTACATTACTTTGGACATAGAAATTATACAAAACTGGTGTGTATATTAGCATTTGAGAAACTGTACCTGCTGGTATCTCAAATCTGTATACAGTTTAGAAAAATGCATGCAACATGTGCCTTATCTGTCCATATTTGTTTTGAAATTATGCCAATAGAGCTTAATACTCTATGACGTTATGCAAGTGTCCCTTATTTATGAGCAGATGCATCACTCCAGGGAGGCTGTTCAGAAGAGAAAGGGCTGTTTGTGTGTTTGCAGCTTGCCAAAAAAGCGTTTTGAATGTATTTACATGATATTTTATACAAAGCTGGCTAAATCTCTGTGTATCACCTTCGAAAAAATATATAGATATTAAAATTACAGAAAATGTACTTAACATCTCCATTTGCAAACTTTTTGTGATTTTTGATCATGTATGTGCCACAAAAAGTGTTCTATTTACTCTTCTTTGGGGTGCAACTACTTTAAAAATGAAGGCACTAATAACAGTATTTCTTATCCATTTTTTAACATGTTAAAATGGTATTAATTAGTACTGCATCATATATTTCTAGTTTAAGTTGTAACGAACAATACATTACCTTGAGACCTAAAAAGCCTTTTATTCTTGTGCTTTTTTTAATAAAAGCAAAGACTAGATTTAAAAAATGGTCTCTCTGTACAGATTACTTTTACAATTGTGTGAATATGTATAATGAACTCTGCATTTGTAACCAAGAGTAAACTTTCCAAATTGTAAATGTTCAGGTTGTTATTATAAATAGCTAGTAAATATCTTAACCAGACAAGAGTTCAAATAAAGATTAACAGCCATTATTAACTTTTTCTCTACTGTCTTTTGTTCCTTAAAACCTGACCTTTGTGAAACAATGGAGTTAGACTAAGTTCAATCTAACTTTAAGTACATAGCAATTTGGTTTTGCATTCTCCGTATTACACAAAATTTAAACTGCTCCCGTGTTTTTCAACTACAAATTGCAACTAGAGATAATTATTGGTGGCTGTATCTAGTGACTAAAGTCTGTCAAGTGTAGTTTCTAAATTATCTGTTCTGTTTTTCTAGAGTTTTAAGAGCTCTTCATCAGTTTAAACCGAAAGAATGTGAATGTGTATTTGGAAGGGGAAAGAAGTATCATTTTCCAGAATCAAGTTGGACAAGTTGATGAACTTGATTATGGAATACAACACCTTCAAGTAGCAGAACTCAATCAATTACAGAACCTCCTTTTTGGTTCTTTATCTTCCAATTTTTCTTTAGGCAATTCCAGTTAAACAGGAATGGAAGAAAGATCATTCTAATCTGATTGACAGCATTTCCTCTTTTACTCCTGCCTATTTAGCTTTAGGATTGGCTCTGAAGGACTCAGTCAGGTGTCTACCTAGCTGCCACCAACCAAACACAGAGGTAAAACATATAAAAGGTTGGGCTTACTTCTGCTTAAACAATCAAATACATGAAAGAATTATTTCAGTTCTACCACCCTGGCTACCTGCTCAAATTATTTTCAACTGTAAAAGAAATTTCCTCAATGTGTATTTCAAAGGAAGAGNCCCCCGGGCGGCTCCGCGGCCATGCAGGCGGCACAGCCGCGCTCCCGGCAGCAGACCCTGGCCCTGCGACGGCAGCTCGTCGGGTGAGTGCTGCGGGACCGGGACCGGGACCGGGACCGGGACCGGGACGGGGCGGGCCCTGCCGCCCGGCGGGGGCGGG